>CM059188.1:71983968-72019767 GCA_030323885.1 Branchipolynoe longqiensis
CACTCTGCTGATAATACTGAATGGTGGGAATATGTAATAGAATTTATTATTCCAAATTAATGAAAATGCACATACTCTCCAGGCTTCTGGTTCTGGATGCCAAGACACATATTTAGGTAACTTTTGTTATTGTGTGATGCGAATAAGTCAATTTCCGGTTTGCCCCATTTATAACAAATGTGGTAGAAAATACTCTGATTCAGTGACCATTCTAAATGGGCATGAAAATATTGGCTCTTCTTGTCAGCCAAAGTATTTTGACTGCCTGGAATGTGTGCTACTGTTAGCCATAGCTTGTGTTCCTCTGCCCAGTCCCAAATAAGTTTGGCCATATAGTTGCATGGTTTGGAACAAGTCCTCCCATATTACGTATGTAAGCCATAGCTGTTGTGTTATCTGTTAATACCCTTAAATGATTTCTAGGTAAGTGAACTAGACTACATAATCCTAGATAAATAGCTCCAAGTTCTAGTACATTTATGTGATTGGAGATTTCATCTTCCATCCATCGACCACCTGTTGCCTGTTGGTCTCTGTGAGACCCCCATCCTTCTAGTGAAGCATCTGTTTTGACTGTAGTGTTGGGCTTTCCCATTCTAATTGAGTTGGGCGAATTGTTAATGCCAACGCCAAATTCTTATCTATTTCTAGCGATTTGATATGAGCGTTATCATAAAGAATAGCTGGTGCGTATGCTATCATGATTCCTATGAGTATTGTGACTTGTTGTATCTTTGGTTTGTTAAATTGTAACAATTGGTTTGCTGTTGCTGTAAATTTATCAACTTTTTTTCTGTTAATGTAATGTTCATTTCTGTGGTGTCAATAAAGAATCCCAGAAACGTTAACTTCTTTGTTGGTGTTAATACTGATTTAGTTTAATGGAGGTAGAATCCTAATTTGTTAAATGTCTCACATAATTTGTCTACTGCTGTCTGGCAATGTTGCTGCGTTGGTACCACAATAAATGAGTCATCTATATATGGAAACATAGTATGTCCTTCCCTAGCCATCTGAGAAAATATTGGTTGAAGTAACCTTGTGAAAATGCGTGGACATCAAGCTAGTCCATTAGGCATACACATGAACTCATACAGTTTGTGGTTCCACCGAAACCTGAGATATTTATGATCAAGTTTATAGATAGGTACTGTATAGTATGCATCTCTGAGATCCACACTGGCTAGCCAAGAGCCTTGTGTTACTAAGTCTCTAGCTGTGTCCAATGAATACAACTTAAAATGTTTGTATTCTACAAATTTGTTGAATAATGCTAGATCTAACCATTCAAGGGTTAGATCTAACATCCCCATTTGGCTTGGGTCTCAAGAAAATATTAGATATAAATTCCCAAGCTACATGTAGTGCTGGTTCTATGATGGCTTTTTCACAGAATTTAATTAGCTGATTATCTAACACCTCCCATTCTGAACCATGAAATCGGTAAGGGAAAGGTATGCTATTTTGAATAGGTTCCTCTATCAAGTGTATTCTTACACCTTTGGCTAGACTAAGGGTAGCTACATTCTTCGTAATATTTTTCCATTCCGGTAGGCAATTATTGAGGTTACCAGCCTGAAATATGTTTACTGCTGTTTGCGTAGCCACCTCTATTTGTTCCCTGGGCGGGGGGAACAGCTTCTGTGCATTGAACTCCCCCTTGAAGGGTCTGTTCCCGTCGTTCCAGCAGAACAACTGCCTTTGGCCCCTTCCGAGGGCCTGGAAGTTGAAGCTAGTTCCAAACCGGCCTCCTCATTGTCCGGTTCGCCAGTTTCGAAAATCCTCCCTCGTCTTCTTGAAGCGGGTAGAACTTGTGTCTGCAGACTTCTGTTTGTCCGATTCGATATGTTTTTGACACTTGGTACTAGTCTCCACTTGTTTGAACAAGTGTTGGAGTTGTCCACCAAACATCTTAGATTTGTCCAGTGGCTTTCCCTTAATGGGATTGGGGCCAAGGAATAAGGTATATTCCTTTCCATCGTTTCCATAACCTTCTTTGATCTGGCCACCTCCTTGCCTGCATCTATGCATACCGCCTTGAAGACGTTTTCGAAACATCTGTAGGAAAGGAAGTTGCTCATTGCCGTCAGCAGCGCAATTCCTCCATTCATCTCCTTGCACAGTGATGAGAAGTTATCCTCAGCCATCATCCTGTTGGCTATAGGTGCAATGGCCATGAGTGCCAAAAGTACCCCTTTGTGTACTGTATGTAGGACTGCATCAAACCTTTTGTGGTCATCACTCCGCCTGACATCCGGGTCCATCTCTTTGATGGCAGACTCCAGGATCCCTTTGATTCCCGTGAATTTTTCAGCCAACTTCATAATAACCTTGGCCGGCTTGAACATGTTGAAGTGCCCTTGTATTATCTTCCTCATCAACCTAGTTATGTGGATTTTCTTAAATGTAACACCTTGCACTTCTTCACCTCTTTCCCACTCAACTTCGCCTATTTCCCCGCGTGCTTCATGTCCGAATCCTAACTCGTCTAGGACGAGTACAATGAAGAGTCACAGGAAGAGAATTTGCTTTTCTTGCTCTTCTTGGTCTTCTTGGTAGGGACCAGTGTAGCGGTATCCTCCCACACTCTTTGTCCTATCACCTTCTCCCACCTGGGGCTTTCTTCCCCAACAAGTTGAAGAAAATACTATAGAACTCCGGGGTAACGCTTATTAATAATAATAATAATAATTGGGGAATCTCAGAGGAAGCCAGAAATTAATCCTATCGATGTAACGGCTCCTGTCAAACATGACTCCATTCGGCAACGGGTGGCTTTCTCAATAAGCAAACAATGGATGCATTATTCTAACGATCATACAGAATACAATCATAATCAAGCTGTAACACAGTAATAACTTATGTAAAAGTTTCAAAACTTGTTGTACATGAATGCTAACATGAACTGAACCAAGATATCCAGTTTATAAGATACTAACCTGGTTGGTTTTGTAGTTAATGTAGAAACTGCCGGAGCTACTCACAAACATCCTCCTGTTGTGAGTTGATTATGCTAATGTGCTTCCTTCTCCCTGGACTATGAGTAGCCAGAGGCATAGTACCGAGGTAAACAAAATAAATATATATATATGTATAGAGATCTAGATATAGATATGAGTTTGAAAGGGAGCAGAATGGCCATTGGTTCACGGCGTGGAGGCGGCGGGAAGGAGGGAATTCTCGCTTCGCAGTGAATATCATGCAGGTTAAGATGGTTAGAGAGAAACATTAAGGGACTGGCATTATTTATATCCACATAATACATTATATAATGTATATACTATAAATGATTATACATATCAAATTGGTGGTTGATCTTGTGTGGTGTAATATCCATTTACTTACTGCCCCGTCACTATGCCCCCACTAACCACCCCACCCCCACCCGCCCCCACCCAACCAACCCCGCCTCCACCACACCCACCGTCAACCCTCGCAAATAGCCGGCCTTATCCCAAACCCGACCCTCCGTGTCCATCCCCTGGAGACGTCGCTATCACGGCGCCAGTGCCAATAGACCCTCCCCCGCCCCGCCAATCGATCTGCCTGCCGGACCTCCACCGCCCAAAGCCGGTTGGGCCGCCACCGCCCACGGCCGCCCTCCCGCCCGACAACCCCGGCCGCCCAACCGCTCAGCCGCCCGGCCGCCTAGCCGCCCGCCCGCCCGGCCGCCCGACCACGCCGGCCGCCCCCGCCCGGTGGCCGGCCGCCGTCCCCTCGCCTCCGTGAGAGCGTCCCACCCACGGAAAGCCCTTGTCACGTCACACGACCCCTTCCCCCCCTACTAGTCCGGCCTGGAGAGCCCTTCTCCTTACCCCCCCCCCCCCCGTTCACGCCACCACTCCCTCCTGCACTCCGATACCCCCGTCTCTCCTCCCCCTCCCACTCCACCCAGTTGTCCTCTCTATGCCCAACTTCCCTCTTCGCTGCAGCATTCCTGCCGTCGCCTCCCTCCCTCTTTGCTCCCTCCTGTTGTCCCCCTCACTCCATCCTCCCCGTCCCCCTCACTCCATCCTCCCCTCCGTGTTCCCTGCCCTCGATACCCCTCCTCCCCCCTCCTTTCTTCATTCCTCATCTGCACCCATGCCCCCACTCTTCCCATCTCTTTCTCCCTGCTTCCCTTCCCCCTCCATCCGACCTCGACTTCTCCCTCCTCCCTTCCTCCTCTTCATCCTTACCCCCAATCTTTCCGTCTCCCTTTCTCCCTCCTCCGCCCAACCTCCCCTCCTTCCTACGTCCTTCCCTCCTTCCTCCTTCTCTCCATCCTTATCCCCTCTCCCCTCTTCCCCACCCTCCCCCTCTCTCCCCTCCATCTTCCCTCCCTCCTCCCTCCTCCCTCCCTCCTCCCTCCTCCCACCACAGTCGCTCACGCCTTCACCCTCTCCTCCTTCGCTCCTCTCAACACACACCCATCTCCCCACCCCCTCCTGCCCCACCCTTCTCCATTCCACTCGATTCGCAGTTCCAATAGAGTCCGCCGATCCCAACCTCCCCAACGTCCCCCCCCCCCAACCCCACCCGCCACCCTCCACGCAGTCTCCTTCGCGCATGCCCAGTCGATTGTCCGCCCAATCGGGCTCCCGCCGCGCACCGACCGGTCCCCGCGGTTCTACACCAGGTTTCGACGCCAGGGGGCACCATCTGCTACTCCTCTTCTACCTCCGAGTCCCCTACTCCCTGTTCCCTCATTCCTCCTCCCAGTCCCCGCCCCCCCTCCCCGTCCCAACACACCTCATCCCCTACCTACACCCTCTCTCTCTCTCTGTACCTCCACTCCCCGGGGTACGACATCGCGTTTTGCTCACCGCCTATCGCCAGGAGCCACCGACCGCCCCGCTCAATCAGTGAATTTCATCCAGTTGCCATGGCAACGTTTTCTGTGAAAAGTGGTGGCTGTAGTGGTGGAAGAAGTGGCGGAGGTAGTACTAGTGATGGAGGTAGTGGTGGTACAACCACTACCATCACCAACATCACCACCACCACCATCACCACCACTACCACTAGCACCAATAACACCACCACTAACATCACCACCATAATCATCACCACCACTATCATCATCACCAGCATCACCAGCACCACCCTCACCTCCACTACGACTACCACCACTACCACCACCACCATCCCCACCAACAAAACCACCACTATCATCATCACCACCATCAGCACCCTCGCCCTCACCACCACTACTAGTACTACTACCACCATCCATGCCACCACCACCACCACTACCATTACCCTCACCAATACCAGTACCACCATCAGAGCCACCGCCCATCACAATCACCACCACTATCACCACCATCACCACCACTTCCACCACCACTACTAACACCACCACTACCACTACGAGTACCACTACCACCATCATCACCAGCACCACCCTCACCACCACTACCACTACCAGTACCGTCACCATCACCACCACCACCATCTACACAACTACCATCACTACAATCACCACCACACCACACCACCAGGACCATACCACCCCGAAACCTCCCCAACACCACCACCACCACCACCCTTCGCCTGCCACCCCTCTGCCTTCCTTCGGTGGACGGTGCCAACCATGCCAGTGGCGCCCCCGTGTGTCAGTAATCATATGAGGATGGCCCCTAATCACCTCCCGACATGCCTCTGCTCACGCTTGCCCCGTGCACTTAGCAAACCGGAACACAGCACCTTCTTACTAACAATTCGTCGGAGTTGTTCGACAGGAAAGGGGCAAGCCTAGTTAGAAATTGAATGCGCAAAAGTCCAGCAAGTGGGGAGGCAGCGGCCGCTGAGATGGTAGGTGGCGCCACCTGTCGTAGTCAACGCGGGCGCTAGTTCCGTCTAGTGAGGACTCGCGGAACTAAACCAGGCAGCACCGCTCCATAGGCATAATTAAAATTTGATAGTGCTAACATTTGTAAATGTCAGTTCTTCAAATTTAGTCAGCACTGTTTCATTGGTAATAATATAGGCCTATTAAAAATATACAACACATCTATGAATATATTTAAATATTGCGTGAATTATTCCGCTGCATAAAGGGGTAGGGGTTTATCTCTTGACCACCTATGGAATTGCGAATTTCAAAGCGGTTTTGTTTGTGGGGCTTTGACATTTTACTGTGTCAATTGACTAAAATTACAAACATGTCAACCCCATACAAGAGGCATACACCCCTTCTCTAAATTTTCATTCATCAGTGATTGTTTATTTTGTTTGTTGGGGATTTACCTCCGAGCAACATCAATGGTCATATCAGGGAAGATATGGTTGGACCTGTGACAGTACGCACTCATATCAATTTCATAGTGCTGCCCCACTGCGAGACCAGACCGCTGGAACCATAACCTGACATCCCATTCAGACACATTATTCTGACAATGACCTAGCCAGTCATTGCCCTGTCCTAGTAATGCCGAGCACCAGGCTAGCTAGCGACAAGTATAAATATTGAAAGTCATTGAATTGACTCAACAAGACTTTGAATTCATGACCTTCCGCATGGGAAGCCTGCGCTCTACCGATTCGGCTGCGACATCCGGTCCATTCCGTAACGTTCACGTGACCGATTGGGGTCAAGCACCTTGATATATAACCAGCCCTCTGATTGACATATTCAGCCAAAATCAAAATATCCCAGATGAAGATTGAATAGGCGCATTTGATTTCTTTTTAAATGTTTTATTTAGCTTTTCTTCTCCATCCCTTTTTTTTGTCAGTAAGGCAGCCAACATTGAACTGGTAAAGGGACCATCCTTCCGTGGCGTCTTAGTTCAGCGAGTAGAAAAGCGCATTGATTTCCCATTAGGCCAAGTAATACAAAAAATTGGTGTTCGTCATTTTGAAATAAAAAACAGGGTCGGGCGGTTTTTATTTTAATTTTAATTTTAATTTTTATCTGGCATATGACATAGACATAACACGCAACGATACGTGATGGTCGAATAAGTAGAGCATCCACCTTCTCTTCCAGTAGGTAATGGGATTCAAACTCCTGGGTTCGAACCCTGGCCGAGTCGAAACAATGACTTAAAAATTGATACAAAAGTTGAATTGCTGCTAGCCCGATGCATTTTTTAACAGTTTTTAAACGAATAAAAGAAAATTATAATTCAGTGGCGGGCGATTATTCAAGCACGTGCGGAGACGATCACCATTTTCTTTTATAGTTGGCCTTACGCCTAACACTATTTGAAGACGGTATACAAGGGATCTCCGATATAATTGAACATAATGTGTTCACAGCTTGCCCGGACCGACTCATAAACAATGCATGCAGGTATTCAATTACTGAGGGTGGTGTGGGTGTGGGTGTGGGTGTGGGTGTAGGTGGGGTTTGGTCCGTGGGCGGGGATGGGAGTAGGGGTTGTAGATACGTGTTGTATATATGATGCCTCGATGGGGGGGGGGGTTGATACAGAGACAAAAAGAATCTTTAATTATGTTTTCTCTTTCGACGTCGTTATTCATCTGCGTAGCCAAGAATCCCACACTTATATACCCGCCATTTAAAGGCAATGGGCATTGCAGGAATACTGAAATAAAACTCTCCTGCCTCACCCACCACCAACAGTCTCACCCCCACTCCCACCGCCGCCCAGTGCGCTTCTCTTGTATTGAAGGTATTTGACTATTTAAATTGTTGCATCCTTAAAGATTGCCACCCGATCTATGTTCGTTTCCTTGTTGTTTTACGTCATAGCAATATCTAAAGTGATAACAGGACTGGGGCTGGCTTGGTTGCTTGGTTAGTTGGTTGTTGGAGTTTTACATCCTAGCAACATATGAGGTCATATTAGGATGGGTACTGACCTGCGACAGTGTGCACTCATGGTGACTTTATAGTGCTGCTCCACTGGGAGATCAGACCACCAGCACCATGACCCAGTATACCACTCAGTCACATTATCCTGACACTGTTCAAACTAGTCCTTGTCCTATCCTATTAATGCGGAGCGACAGGCTAGGAAGTGACAAGTATAAAATTTATATGTCATTGGTTTGACTCGACCGGGAACCAAACTCCCGATCTCCCGAACGCGAGGCCCGCGCACTACCGATTCGACCAGTACACCCGGTGGGGATAGCGGTCAGAATTGTAGATATGTGTTGTATATATGATGCCCTGGAGGGGGAGCCATAGAGTAGAAAAGAAACTTGAATTATGTTTTCTCTTTCGACATTGATATTCATCTGTATAGCCAAGAATCGCACACTTATATACCCACAATTTAAAGGCAATGGGCATTACAGGAATACTGAAAGAAAACTCTCCTCCCCCCTCACCCACTACCACCAAGCTCACACCCACTACCACGAACCTCACACCCCACTCCCACTGCCACCCTGTGCGCTTCTGCAACCAAAACTGATCACACCCCATATTTAGCGACTATAGTCCTGACAGTAATCATTAATGAAATTATTCAACAACACTCACACACGTTCTTCATTTCTACGGCAATCATCAACACCAGCATGAAAAGTATCATCATCTTTGTAATCACCAGGCGTGGTGGCCGAATCGGTAGAGCGCGAGCCTCGTGTGCGGAAGGAAGGTCGAGAGTTCGGCTCCCGGTCGAGTCAAACCACTAACTTATCAAATTGATACTTGTTGCTTCCTAGCCTGCTGCTCGACACTAATAGGATAGGGCAAGGATTGGTAAGCTCAATGTCAGTATAATGTGACTGAGTGGGATATCGGGGCATGGTGCTGGTGGCCTTATTTCCCAATGGGACAGCACAATAAAGTCACCATGACTGCGCACTGTCACAACTGTCCTGATGTGACCTTGCATGTTGCCAGGACGTAAAACTCCAACAACCAACCAACCAACCAAAACTGAACACAGCCCATATTTAGCGACTATAACGCTGACAGAAATCAATAATTAAATTATTCAACCACACTCATACACCTTATTCATTTCTACGGAATTCATCGCCTCCAGCATTAACAGTACTATTATCTTTATAATCACCATCCTCCACATGCAACATTGAACAACAATCTTTGCGTGTCAATATTGGGGGAACACTGCTGCCCTCAAATGCCTATTCCACCATGTCCTTCTCTTTCTCAATCTTCTCGACTTTATAGTGCTGCCCCACTGGGAAATCAGGCTGGTGGCACCATTCTCTTTCTCAACCCGTCCTGATATGACCATATATGTTGTTAGGATGGAAAACTCCAAAAACCAACCAACCTTTCTCAACAGTGTGACAATTTTGGATGCAGAGAAAGTTGTCACTCTGTCAAAAATTGGGATAGAATATATATATTATTTACAATCATCTGTCTATGATAGTTAGTGGATTCTCAATAATGTCAGGATGTAGGATAGACAAGTGCTACATCTGGGATAGACAGTTGATTCTCAATAAAGTCAGCCTCTCGGATAGACATGGTTGTTACCAGTGGCAGCAGGTGTGACAGAGAGATTAATCACAATCATGTAAGTGTGTGTGATAGACATGGTTGTTACCAGTGTCAGAATGTGGGATAGACAGATGATTCACAATCATGATAGCATGTGGCATATATATGGTTGTTACCAGTGTCAGAATGTGGGATATACAGATGATTCACAATCATGATAACATGTGGGATAGATATGGTTGTTACCAGTGCCAGCATGTGGGATAGACAGATGATTCACAATGAAGTCAGAATGTGGGATAGCCACGGTTGTCACTAGTGCCAGCATGTGGGACAGACAGAAGATTCACAATCATGGCAGCATCTGAGATAGACATGGTGATCACCAGTGGCAGCATGTGGGATTGACATGGTTGTCACCAGTGTCAGAATGTGCGATAGACAGATGATTCACAATCATGTCAACATGTGGGATAGACATGGTTGTTACCAGTGCCAGCATGTGGGACAGACAGATGATTCACAATCAAGTCAGAATGGGGGATAGCCATGGTTCTCACCCGTGCCAGCATGTGGGACAGACAGAAGATTCACAATCATGTCAACATTTGGAATAGACATGGTTGTCACCACTGTCTGAATGTGCGATAGACAGATCATTCAAAACCATGTCAGCATTGCAATAGAGATGGTTTTCACCAGTGTCTGAGGGGTAGAGAAAAGGTCTGGTTCAGCTGAAATCACTTAATAATAAGTCCTAATGTTTCCTATTGTTATCGCGGCAATCATTTATCAGTTCCTGGTGCCAGCACCACCTACCCCCCCCCCCGCCATCCCCCTATCAAACAATCAAGTCCCACTCACAAATTGTATATCATTACATGGCATGTCTCTCTGTAGCGAATATGGGGGTGGGGGTGGAGGTGGGGGGTGCTACAGGTGTGAACGGCCATGTGTGACTACCTTCAGCTGGTGATACTATGGCAGATAGGAATCTACCAAGAAGGTACCCAACAGCATGTATGCTGCAAATGAGTAAATATTCAGTGATACGCTGTCATTATCGGGTTAAAGAAATGAAGAGTTCAGGTGAAAACCCACGTAAAGGCCACTAAAAGAAATTGAGCTAAACATTGAAATCAAACCTTCAAAAAATTCCTTTGTTTACATTCTTATTTTGTTGTTCGTCGCTCTATAATTAAGTGATGCGAGGACTGACATAGGTTTAAAGTGGCATTTATTATAAAGTCGATAATGGTAACCGCGAACAGAAATGAATATATAGTCTTAATGTAGGCTAACAGACGCTCAACCCTTAGATCTACTCTTGAGTTTGGGGTGAGTGGGAGGCTCAACATGTCAAGATGTTGATATGTGTTGTCTGGTTCAGCTGCTAGGATAGAATGATTCAAATGAAATTTTAGGACTTAATTAGGTCAGCTAGGTGTTCACGTTAAGCGTGACAGCTGCAGGAGCAGTTCTGAAAGTGCATCATCAATTTGTTAGTCAGCGCCATAATAGGCCGATGTAAATATACATAATAGTGTATAGTAACCCTCCAGGTGGGGTAGGGGCTCAGTACAGAGCCAAAGCTGATTAAATCGAATGATAGATAATATTGAATATATAGCTGCCGACCAAGCACACTAAATTACCCATGTTGTGGCCATCATGAACAATCATTATATCACTTGAAAGGTGGAATTAGTAAGAATTAAAATTAGGTTCTTGAAAAAATCTTATATTTTATACAAAACTGTGGTTTAGCGTTTACGTGGTTTTGTGCCTAAACTCTTCAAATGTCAAAATTTCAAAACCAAAACAATTATTTTGATTTGATTCTACATATCTGACTTAGATACTGATGCACTTTTAAAACATTAATTGCCACATAGAAGGGAATACTGAATCCATTTACTATAACCTGTTACTGCAGAAGCATATGGTGTCAAAGTATTGGTGTCCTTGCCAAAACTAATTTGACATGTTTAGACTCCAAATATATCAAAAGATAGCCATTCAAACTAAAGTCATGTAGATTATAACAATCAGTTTAATATACTTATCTCAGAACAGTGAAAGATACTCAAAACTATCGGACTATGCACCTTTAATTACTCTTTAACATGGCCATGCATTCATCGATATTCCATTTGCAAAGTATGCTCGAGTTTGTTCTACCACAAGCAAATTGTATTAACCCTCACAGAATTTCGTTATATAAACAATCAACCATATTATTTATGAAGGGAAACTATTCGGTTCCCTGGAATGGCCTCTTTTCGGAAGCAATCCCTTTCCAAAAATACTCTCAAACCGGAAATATTATCTTACTAGAAATATCCTCTACCTTGTAGGAATACCCACTTCCCAGAAGCATATGCTTATCAGCACAGTATCTTGTTACCCGAAATAACCTGGTATCAGAGACACATCAGGTCAGAAACACCCTCTTACCAGGAACACCCCCCTACCAGAAACAAGGTTTTACCAAAAACATACCCTTACCAGAAACAGCCCCTTACTGGAAATAAGGTACTACCAGAAATACTCTCCTCAGCACACTTTCCCAGCACACTCCCCTCAACACACTCCCCTCAGCACACTCCCCTCAGCACACTCTCCCAGCACACTCTCCGGGCATACTTTCCCGGGATATTCTCCAATCGAACTTCTTACCACTCTCCCAGCACACTCTCCCAGCACACTCTTCTTAACACACTTTCCCAGCACACTCTCCGGGCACCCTGTCCAAACGAACTCCACCAGCACACCCTCTCAGCACACTTTCACATCGGTCTCATAACACACTCTCCAAGCACTCTCCTTAGCACACTTTCCCAGCACTCTGCCAGTATTCTCCCAGCACAATCTCCTATCACTATCCCAGCACAGTGTCCTCAGCACCGCCCGACACCATAGGTAAGTGTGCTTCTTTCAGCCCTTTCCGCCAGTTGTCAAAGCCGCAGACGTGTCGCCTTGGAAGCTGTCCAATTTAGAAGCCAAGTTTGCACACCGTGTTGGCATTATTACGACAGCTGACTGGTGTTGAACATGAATAAATAATGCAGTCCTCACACGTCGCGCATGCGTGGATGTTGTCACGTGGGAGCATAGTTTTACTTGTATCTTGTACGAGCAGACCTGTGTTATTCAGTTTTAATTATTGTTACCGTCCTGATATGACAGTAGATGTTGCCAGGATGTAAAACGCCAACAACCAACTAATTGTTGTCTATGAATTCAGGTCCCACTGGTAGGTAGGAATGGAAATGGAAGGCAGAGTCAGGGATGGGGTGGAGGGTGACGGTGAGGGTGACGGTGAGGGTGAGGGGAAAGGTGGAAGGGTGAGGGGAAAGGTGAAAGGGTGAGGGTGACGGTGACGGTGAGGGTAAGGGTGGAAGGGTGAGGGTTATGGTGAGGGTGATGGTGAAGGTGAGGGTGAGAGGAAAGGTGGAAGGGTGAGGGTGAAGGTGAGGGTGAGGGTGAGGGTGAGGGGTGAGGGGGAGGGTGAGGGGGAGGGTGAGGGTGAGGGTGAGAGTGAGGGTGAGGGTGAGGGGGAGGGTGAGGGTCAGAGTCAGGGTGAGGGTCAGAGTCAGGGTAGTCAGGGGAAAGGTGGAAGGGTGAGGGTGAGGGTGAGGTGAGGGTGGTGATGATGGTGAGGGTGATGGTGATGGTGAGGATCAGGGTGTGGGTCATGGTGAGGGTGAGGGTCCGGGTGAGGGGCAAGGTGGAAGGGTGAGGGTGTAGGTAAGTGATGGAAGAGGAGGATAAGGGATGTAGAGGTGGGATGGGGATGGGTAAGGGGGTATGATGGGGTGAGGGGAGCGGGGGGATGGGAGGGGGAAGCGGGAGGGGAGAGGGGAGATGGATAGAGGCGAGGGCGAGAGTGCAAGAGTGAGCGGGAGCGGAGGGCGACGGGATGGGAAGGGGAAGGGGGAATGGGTAGGGCGATGGCAAAGGAGACGGGAGGTGAGGGAGATCAGAGGGGAAGGGGGACTGGAGGGAAGGGAAGGGAAGGGGGAGGGGGAGGGGGTGTGAAGGGGGAGGGGAGGGGGATGGAAACCGGGAGAGGAGAGGAGAGGAGAGGGGGACGGCTGGATTGGGCTGCTGCCTTTTCTGATAATCCTAAATAATTCTAAACATTATTGTTAAGAATCCAAGATGACGGTGCCACGTTTTAATCTTTATACCGTTTTTCATTGTAAATGTTGTGTATGACTATGATACAGGTTCATGTTATCATCGTCTATAATAGTCATTATGTCTGGGTTACTAGATATAAATAATTGTAGGACAATAGTCATACCCACAGGACTTTGGGAAGTGTGCGGGCATGTATATATATTATTTATTATTTATTATTTAATATTTATTATTTCATTCGGTGATTACGCAGGGGAAATTTCAACTGTGGACAATTGGTCTTCCCCGATTCCCCCGATTCTTGCCCTATTCTAGTAAGGCTGAGTTCCTGGCTAGGTAGTGGCTAGTATGGAATCTTTAAGTCAATGGTTTGACTCAGCGGAGGTTTGAAGTATACAACTAGGCTCATAGGAAGGAGTCGCTAAACTCAATTGGCTATTTTGTCTGGGATTTACTCCTACACAACAATGAACCACATATGTATGTTACGTGATCACATCTTCGTACGTCGCTTCTTTTATATTCGATAATATATCAAAATGGTTATTCGGTAGTCAGACCACTGAGAGTAAAGCTCCGGTCACATAGCTGTAAAGGGGCTGTCACATTACGACGCATCGCGCAAACATACACCGACGTAACTGATGTTTGGCCATTCCATTGAGATATGCCTATGTCGATGTACATCGACTTACATTGATGTACATTGTGCATGCACAAAACTGTTGACGTAAAACAACTTTTGAGTGTTACATTGGCCATACGTTATGTGTACGTTAGGCATATGTCGATGTACGTTAGACATATGTTAGATGTATGTTGTTCATACGTTGCAGTACATTGACCTATATTAAAGACAGTGGAAACGTACAAACCGCATACTGACAACATATGCCTAACTTATGTCTAACATATATCTAACGTACATTTAGCATTTCTCCACCGTGTCTCAAAATATGTAATGTATGAGGCGTAGTTCTGGCGATCAAATAACATATATAATGTTCACCGCCATTCTGCAAACGTACCGTGAGTTTATTTTGAGCGTTTTTGGCCAGTAGCAGTTTGTTAAACTATGTCGAAATACGCTAAGGTGCGGCAGGGTTTGGTACGGATAAATACGTTACTGTACGGATCAATACATTATGGTACGGATGCCAGACATTCAACTACTTTCAACTACATTCAACTCTGTTCAACTCTGTTCAACTCTGTTCAACTACATTCAACTACGTTCCACTATGTTCAACTACGTTCAACTACGTTCAACTATGTTCAACTAAGTTCAACTACGTTCAACTATGGTCAACTATGGTCAACTACGTTCAACTACGTTCAACTACGTTCAACTACGTTCAACTGTGTTCACCTATGTTCAACTATGTTAGCCTCCACTACGTTCAACTACGTCCACTAATGGCTAGATGACTGGGCCTGAGAGCAAAGGATAACATGCACACCACCGGATCCGACGCCAAATTGGCAAGATCACTCTGGCTTCTTGTGCAGGAGGTCGGGAGTTTGAAAACTTGGCCGAATCAAACCGATGACTTACAAAATTTATACTTATCGCCACCTAGCCAGGCACTCAGAATTACTACAATAAGGAATGGACTGGTTTCTGCGGTATCAGGATAATGAGACTGACTGTAATATCAGGTCAATGTGCTAGTAGTCCGGTCTCCAAAAGGGCATCAATACAAAGGCACCATGATTGCGCATTGTCACGAGTCGGAACCCATCCTGATATGAACTTAGATTTTGCTAGGATGTGAACCCCCAACAAAGACAGACAATATATCAAAGGTAATGATGGAGTGCATACTAAATCTAATGTTGATGCCATCCTTTTAACACGTATCTTTTTATAGGATTTCGCTCCCTTTTCTAAATTTTAAATATAAGATGCTAATTTACCAGTACATTATAAAATTACATTATAATTTATTATCAGAAATGTATCTAAATAGAGATGTCATGTTCTTTTTCCTACATTTTAAAAATAGCATGCTAATTTACAAATGTACACTAAAATTCTATGATTGGAAATGTATGCGCGTTGAATTTGATACTTCTAGATACTGAATGCAGAAAGACAGTCAGTGCTTGAAAGCATTCCCAGTTTTCTTGCTGGACAAGATGGAGTGGTAGGTTGTGCGACCTAGCGGTGGAATTGCACAACATAAGTTACTGATCTATTGGAGTCTTTCACACACAGCAATTAAATCGGTTACGATGGCAGTTACGGTCGCGACTTAGGTTCTCGGAAAGTGTGCGCACCGAATTTGAGTCCTTGTTTTCTAGTTTTTTTAAGCGATTTATGACTGGCTAGATTGAGCACTTAAAGCTGCACGGCACCACCGGCGGACAGGTGTGTGTGGGGGTGGGGGAGGGTGTGGGGTGGGAATGGTGGGTGTGGGAATGTGGGTGTGGGTGTGTGGGTGTGTGGGTGTGTGGTGTGTTGGGGCGTGGGTGTGTGGATGTGTTGGGGCGCGGGTGTTTGGGTGTGTGGGGTGAGGGCTTGCGGTCTGGTGGTGTGGTGATGTGGGGGGGGGAGGTGGAGGGAGGGGGGTAGGGGTATGGGATATGTGGGTGTGGGGATGTGAGTGTAGGTGCGTGGGGGGGTGTTTGTTTGTGTGGGTGCATGTGGAGTGTGGGTGGGTGTCGTGTGGGGTGTGGGGTGTGGGTGTGGGGTGTGTGGTTGGGTGTGGGGTGTGGGGGGATGTGGGGTGTGGGGGTGGGTTGGGTGTGTGTGTGTGAGGTGTGTGTGTTGGGAGTGTGGGAGTGGGAGAATGTGGGAGAATGTGGGAATGTGGGAATGTGGGAATGTGGGGTGTAGGGGTGTGCGTATGGGGGGGAGTGGGGTGTGGGGTGTGGGATGTGGGGGGATGTGGGGTGTGGGGGTTGGGGTGTGTGTGTGGGTGTGTGGGGTGTGGTGGGGTGTGGTGTGTGGGGTGTGTGGGGTGTGTGGGGTGTGTGGGGTGTGTGGGGTGTGTGGGGTGTGTGGGGTGTGTGGGGTGTGTGGTGTGTGTGGGGTGTGTGGGTGTGTGGGAATGTGGGAGTTGTGGGTGTGTGGGTGTATGGGTGTGTGGGTGTGGGGTGTGTGGTATGTGCTGTATAAGCAAGTATACGAGTATCTATGAACTCACACCGATTATCTATGAATTCACATGAACTGACACAACACCAACTAATGACACTTATCTACCCAAACGACTGGTCAAGCTTTCTGGCTTGCCTGGTGCTGCTATCTGGCTTCTTCCTTCTCGCCCGGCTCTGACTCACACCTGTACCACTCTCTCCAAATTATATATCTATATATATATATAGTCTCCAATACATATATATAGTATTCATATATAATTTTAGCTTTCAAGAATTAGAGAGAGAGAATAAATAGAAAAGAAAAAAAAGAGAACCCCTTACTGTCCGATTGGCCCGGTCCAGAGGAAGCAGTGAATGCCGACAGGTGGCGTTGGAAGGAGGAAGAGGAAGTCGATTTTGACATGCAGTGAAACTGCTTGGCGTCTCTCTCGCTATGCCGCATGCTATGGCGGCCTGCCTGGCCCCCTGGTGGCGGGCGTGTGCGGCGGTGACGGGAGGGACGCTGAAGGCTGCTAATGGGGCGACGATAAGGGCGGGTTGTTAGGGGAAATGCGGGACAGGACTTGGTACTTTGGCCTCCGAAGGGAGTGTGGCACTAAAGGGTTCGCGATGCTGATCTAGACCGCGGCTCTCCCTGCTCACTTTATATTGAATATAATTGTTTGTTTGGGTTTTATCTCCTGGCAACATTGTAGGTCATATAAGGATGGGTACTGACTTGTGACAGTGCGTGCCTATGGTGGCTTAGAATAAGTGCTGTCCCACTGGGAAACCAGGCCACCTTGCACCATGACCTGATATCCGACTCAGTCACATTATCCTGATACTTAGCTAACCGGTCCTTGGTCTATCCGAGTAATGTCAAGTGTCAGGCTTGATAGTGACAAGTATGAATTTGATAAGGCATTGATTTGACTCGACCAGGAACCAAACTCCCGATCTCCCGCACGCGAGGCCCGCGCTCTACCGATTCGGCCATCTCGCCGGGTAGGTGTGGGTGTGGGTTCGGAGGTGGGAGGTTGTGTTTTTAATTAAATATGGGTTCAGTGTAATTAATAGTTAGAACCACTTAGTTCTCCCTTGACATCTTTTTCTGACGTATTCGCCTCCTTTTCTCATATATATATATTTATATTTATTTATATATTATATATATAGCACACATTTTTCTTCAAGTCTTTCGTACATTGCAGCTGCTTATTGCCATCTTAATATTGATTGATTGATCTTTGGAGATTTATATCCTGGCAACATCTAAGATCATATCAGGACCGGTACCCACTTGTGACAGTATGCATTCATGGTGACTTTTTAGTGCTGCCCCACTGGGAAATCAGGCTGCAGGCACCACGATCTGATACACCACTCAGTCATATTATCCTCACACTGAGCTAACCAGTCCTTGCCCTATCCTATTATAAAAACACGGATCCTCTGCCGCTGTGAGCACCCTATGTGATTACAAAACTCTCCCCCTTCATTTCACCTGTGATGCAATTAGCCTAATCAATTTAACCATGTCTGGAAAGAGGAAGGAAAACTAGTCACAAGGATGAACAGTGAATAAGTTGTGCTTTATTGGCAGCAACTCCTGTCATCCCCCTTACATGTGACCTAACACCTATACTCCTCATATACTGCCCACACTATGTCTCATTGTCACTTTAGCCTGTATATTGAAACAGTGCCAACAACCCATGGGACAGGAGTCCTATGGCTGTGGATGCACTCAATTTGAATATCTGAATTTGGATAGCATCAGACAGAGTGTCTGGGGTCCTGCTCTAGAGTAGGTCTGTCTCACTCAAGAGCCAGGATGAGAGTGATTCTCCTTCAGTGTGTCTGAAGCAAACTCATGAATAATTAATTAGCTGAGACTAGTGTGTGGTCAGGATAGGCCAAGGGAGTCAGGTGACCGGACATTCCCCAGCCAGCCAATGAGACACTCCCCCACAGACTGGGTGGGTGACCACCCCATTAGGGGCTGTCACTCAAACCAGCTGCAGGTGGTGTACTCCATACATATGCAAATTAGGCAGGTGGGTCAGTCGGGTGGTCTTGGGTGGACAGGATGTTGCAAACAGTTACAGATTTGTATATAGTAAAATCATTCTTTTCCTCCTTTGTATTCTTTATGAACACATAGAGAACATTTCAACCATCATGTACTGTTTCTTGCAAAGGAACTCTTTTCATTAACTCCAAACATCATATATAACAGATAGTTTACTCTATTCAGCATCATGCACATTTCCATCAACTCCACTCCTAGTAGAGAACATATAGTTTACCTCACTCAGTATCATGTACCATGGGAGTGGACTTCTGTTGATCTTAGTTACCTTTAGTTTACATAATATAAGTCCCACTCCAGCATCCAAGAATAATAATGCTCTCTTGCCAATATATAATTCTTAACCGAAAATCCGTATATTTTTACACTATGAATGCCAAGCGCCAGAGTACGAATCGACAAGTATGAATTTTGTAAGTCACTGGTTTGACTCGACCGGAAATCGAACGTCCAACCTTCCACCCGGGAAGCCTACACTCTACCGATTCAGCCACTGCGTCCGGTACATCATAAGAATTCAAGTGTAGCTGGACCCTGTTATGTATGTAAGGCTAACACTCATCATAGCCAAAAGTAAACTGGGTGATAAAGCAAAGCACACAGAAAGTATAGAAAACAAACTACCCTACCATATCGCCAGAAACAACTCCCTCAAAGCTGTGAGAACAGCAAAAAAGAAATACATAATAAAGCAGGACAAAGACTGGGGAAGCAATACAAAGAAATTCTGGGAAAATGTAAACCTATTATTTGTTTAAAAAAGAACAAAGACGAGCACATATACTTCCAAGATAATGAAGGCACAATGCTCACCAATAAAGAATCAGCAAACAAACTGAAGACACATTTCGCCACAGTAGGGCAAAAGCTGTCAGAATTGTCTTTTGTAAGATGGGAAAATAGATCAGGAACTGTGCAGGATGAAATCCCCACCTGGAACATTGATATAATAGAAGTTTAAAAAAATTATAAATGACATAGACATGAATAAACCAAGTGGAATACATGAAATCCCAACCAAAATACAGAAGGAGGCACTCCAAGCCATCCTGGCCACTATGGTAGACCTATTCAACATCTCCTTTGAACAGGGGCATTTTATCTCAGCCTGGAAATTGCAACCATCACCCCCATTCACAAAACTGGAGACAAATAAAACATGAGAAACTACAGGCCACTATCAATTCTCCAAACCCCAGGCAAGCTCATTGAAAAAGTGGTACATAGGCACATAAATGAACACCTGGAAAAAATCAAGATACTTAATGAAAGACAAGGCAGCTTAAGGAAACTACACTCCACATCGAAAATAATAGCTAACCTAATAAATCACATACTCTCATCAATAAACCAAAAACAATTAGTTGGAGCAGCCTTCATTAACTTTAGCAAAGCATTTGACACAGTAGACCATTATATACTACTGGAAAAACTGAATGCCTCCAACTATATGCAGATGACACAGCCAAATATGCAAGGGGCACCACAGAAGAGGAGATAATAACTAAACTAAATAAGCTCCTACTAAAATTGGACGAATGGGGGTCAGTCCAACAAAATAACCATCAATGCAAGCAAATGAAAAACAGTACTCTTCTCGCATAAACAAATGCCAGAAAGAAATGTACACCGTAAGCTAGGAAACCAAATGTTAGAAAATGTAGACCATTACAAATACCTAGACCTTGAGTTGGACAGTCAACTAAACTACAACCGATGTATTAAAAAAATTATCCAAAAAGTAAACCACAAACTGTGGCTATTTGCAAAGCTAAGACACGACATGACACAAGAAATGTCAATATAAATTGTCAAGGGCATGGTGCTCCCCTATTTTGACTATGGGGATGTAAACCACATGGGCGCGAAAAAAGAACTTCCTAAAATACTGCAAATACTGCAGAATAGAGCCCTAAAATTCTGCTTAAGACTAGAAAAGCTGCACCCCACCTATGACATACACAAAAGAACTAAAGTAAAATTACTAGAAAATAGGAGAATAATTCATTTAAAAACATTAGCATATAGCTATAGTGAAAACAATAAACTCCTAGCAAAACCACAAAGGAATACTAGAGCAAATGATGCAACACTACCAAGGGAAACCAGAAACCAAATAAAAGCTCACAAAAGAAGCATGCTGG
The DNA here is from genome assembly GCA_030323885.1 of Branchipolynoe longqiensis. NCBI lineage: Eukaryota > Metazoa > Annelida > Polychaeta > Phyllodocida > Polynoidae > Branchipolynoe > Branchipolynoe longqiensis. Next base: position 72,004,814 of record CM059188.1, read on the forward strand.
AAATTGCTACCAAGGTGTGGAATGCCCAAATGGTAAAGGAAGACAAATTCCTGACATAAAAACATACCAAAAATATCTGTGCAAAATAAGGCTAGGAAACGCCCCACTAAGCTGCACTGCAAGGGGGCATGTGATAAGTCATGGCCCACCAGTGGGACGGCCATTGGAAGGTAACCATGGCAAAATTAGCCAGATAGCGCACCACATAACTATGTACAAGCCTATAATATGTAAATAGGAGTAGGCTAGTCTAGTAGTAAGAGTACAAAAATATATAATATATATACCAAGAAAATAAATAAAAACTAACATAGACTACTAACCTATTAACAAACTACCTACCTGTTACTGAAATGCAGGCATTCAAATACCTTATCAGCAGCTAATGTGTGATAAGATAACACCAACACTACAGCTGGCCAGCATTGAAAACAAGCCTGAGTACTCGGGCGTACATGCTATGGACAGCATAAATACAGCCTCAATAACAAAAAAAAATTAATTTAAAAAAGGCATGACCGGCCGGGAGCCAGCCGGCCGGGACCGGTGACACGGACAACCAGCACAGACTGGGAGGCACCGGAATAAAGCATTAAGTAACTGGACGTCAATGCGCAGTCGTTCCTTAATCCCATCTTTACATGGTCTCAGAAGCGGAACTTCTGATGACAATGGCTCTCTGGACCAAAACCACCCAGACCATTGAACCTAGAGGAGAATCTAGCAGCTAACTGGAAAGCATGGTCCCATGCATACAACATTTACGCTACTGAAGCGGGAGTTTTGAGCCGAAGCGAAAAGGTTCAGTTGTGTGAGTTTCTGCGCGTTGCCGGTGCAGAGGCGCAAACACTCCATCAATCTATGAGATTTGCTGCAGGAGACGTGGACAAAATCACACCTCTCTTAATCCCATCTTTACACACCCGGCATCTAATTTCTAAACTCTTAGTGCCGGTTTGTGATCATTAGCGGAACTAACTGTCTAGCCTCACAAGCTATATATATAGCTTGTATATTGGGATATATAGATATATCTCAATATATATATTGTAATTGGTGTGGATAGTGATGACCAGGGTATAATTGGTCACCACAACACCCCCCCCCCTTTTAGCAGATTGCACTCACTCTGAGAATGTGTTTCATGCATAGGCTATATTCATATATACAGTTCAATATACATGCCATAGCTCCGACGAGTTAAGTAACTTTCTTCAAACCCAGTATGTTTTTTTATGTGCGGAAAACTTAAAGCTATGTAGTCCGATGGTTTTGAGATTAGGCAATTTTCTGAGATAAATGAATTTGACTGACCGTTGCTACTTACTTAACTTTAGTTTGAGGCACCCTTAATTTTAACTTTCCTCTGTGCCCGGCCAGCAATGATAGGCCGTAATCATGGACAGTTTTGACAAGTAGAAACACAACATACAATATGTAAATAGGTTTGTTTGTGACGGTTTTACATCCTGCCAACATCTAAGGTCATATCAGAATGGGTACCAACTTAGGACAGTGCATACTCATGGAGAATTTATAGTGCCGCCCCACTGGGAGACCAGGCCAGTGGTGTAGTATATGATGTATGGCCAAGATAAGAGTTAGTTAACGACTGACTGTATTCCAATGTTGTGGTCACGTGCTCCTCCCATGTCACATGCCCCATATGTCATGTGACCATCTTTGTATGGCCACTATACGGTGTACATAACTAGCATATCTTACACGGGGAATCGAACCGCCGACCCTCAGATTAGGAGTCTGACCTAGAAAAAATTTTGAGAACGCCACTCAGTTGGATTTCAAACTCCCGACCTTCCACATGAGAAGCCTGCCCACTGATCCAGTCTATAAGTAGGAAGTAAGCGTCACCTGTTGGTTGCATGTTGGAGTTTTACGTCCGGGCAACATCTAAGATCATATCAGGACGAGGAGCGTCCACCGAGGCAGAAAACCAAATTGCACACAATTGTAAATCAGTCATATCTTTCAGGTTTCTGGGTGTAATTTAAAGGTTCATTTGATTTGCTAATGGCAGGCATATAGAGTGGCACTTGGAAATGATATGCCCTAAAATGTCATCATGCTCAAGGACTGCAGCTGTAGTTAAACTTGTAAATTAGCTAAGATTATTTTCCGCAGGTGTTTTAGCTGAAGGGGTTATTTCGTAAAGGTGACATCTTCCCACCACCACTTCCTGTTCACATTTTCTGTTCCATAAGGTCTATAGCCTCATTAATTCTATGTGGTTTCCTATCAGCTGCTACTTGTTCAAGGAAACATCATTGCCAGCATTTTGATTGTGACAAACAGCCAATGCTTAAAGTTGAAAAGTCTGATTGTTTTAAACTTCTGTCATGTTATGAGATAAATATCTTAGGTTGATCGATATAAATATAATTAATCTCACTTTAGTTTGAAGTGATTTTTACATTCTTACATCATCTTCCGAATACCGGAAGTCAACAAGTAGGGGAAGAAAAAGAAAAGAGGAAAAAGTGGATATTAAATTAATATTAGATTGATTCGAACTAAAAAGTTAAAGATCTATGAAAATCTCTCCCTTGCTTGTTGACTTCCGGTATTCGGAAGATGACATATGAATATTACAGTTCTTGAAAATGTATACTGCCTGTCATGGATAAGTCTGAATAGACTTGTTTTCACCATTAGACAGTTTGTCAATAGAAAGCCCGAGCCTACACTTTTACCGACCCAATGGATTTTTAACCTCCAACACCACATAGATATGGTATGAGAGCAACTGGCCTTTGATGACGCTGTAAGTTATACACAGGGGTGGAAATACAAATTGGCAGAGGTAGGTGGGTATGGGGAATCGAATCACCAACCTTCAGATTAGGAGTCTGACCTAGAAAAAAGTCTGACACTCTAACCACTCTGCCACAGAGACACCACAACTAGACTTACATGTAAGTTGACGTATTTTTCTCTTTACTTTTCCTTCCCCTGATCATTGACTTCGTATCCGTAAGATTCGTAAGAATCTAAGTGGTACGTCAACTTACAGGTAAGTCTATTTAACTGTAATATTAAGCGGCTAACTTTTGAGATATTTGAAGTGCAACCATACAAAATTAATTCTGGCAAGCATGCTAAAACTCTGAAACCATAAGCTTCTGCAGTAACAGGTTCTATTAAATTGCCTCAGTATTCGAATATATGTGGTGGAAAATGGTTAATAAGTGCATCGGTATCTAAGGTAGATATGTGGAATCAGATCTAGATGATTGTTTTAGTTTTGAAAATGTGATGTTTTCATCACCAAATACAGTGAGTTTGATTTAGCTAAAAGTTACATGATCCAAATTGTGGGTTGAATTTGTGTTTCTTCTTTAAAAATATATACATATATTAGGCGATATAATATAATATAATTTAATACATTAATGAAGAGTAATGCATAGTAATAAAGAGAAATGATTAGTAATGAATACGAATGAACAGTGACTAATATGAATGAATAGTAACGAATAGTACTGAATGGTAATGAATACTAATGAACGTAACTAACATAAATATTACAAAACAACAACAAATAAGGATAGATAATACAAGCTAATGACAAATACAATTTTAAATAATATTAAATAATAAACCTGAATTAAAATTTAAATAAGGGTTCCATATTAGCAAAGTACCCGTCCAGTGCAAGCAATGGCTGCGACTGAACTCGCGGTTGTTGGGGAAGGTGGAAGGGTGGATAGTGAGAGGAGGGTGAGGCCAATGGAGAGGGGGGGGGGGGGGGAGGGCGAGGGAGGGCACGCCGAGAGGGGGATATGAGGGGCGGGGGAGGAGGGGATGTAGGGGAGGGGGGGAATAGAGGGGGAGGGGACGGGGGAAGGGGAGCGCAGGGGGAGATGGAGCGGAAGGCGCGAAGAAAAGGAGGAAGGGAAGGGGAAGAGAAACGGAAGGGGGAGGAGGAAGGGAAGTGACGGGGGAAGGGGGAAGGAGCGGGGGAAGGGGAGGTGATGGAAAGGGGAGGTGGTGGGAATGGGAGAGTGAGGGTGAGCAAGGGTGGGGGAAGGGGAGAGAGGACGGGGGGAGGGGCAGGGGGGAAGCAGGAGGTGAGGGGAGTGGGAGGGTGAGGGAAGTGGAGGATGAGGGTGCGAGAGTATGGAAGAGGATATGGGACTGGAGAAGAGTAGGGAGGGAAGGCGGACGGAGGAGGGGAACGGGAACGGGAACGGGAACGGGAACGGAGAAGGAGCATGGAAAAGGGAATGGAGGGTGGGGATTTGTTTGTTTGTTGTTGTTTTACGTCCTAGCAACATCTAAGGTCAGAGGGAGGGGGAGAAAGGGCGGGGATACTGCGAGTTACTACTCAGACGAGCAGTGGGTAAGGAAGGCGAAATGCGGCCAGGTGATGAATGGCGGAGGAATGCGCGGACTGTGAAGCGGTCATTGCGCTGCTGAATGGCGGAGGAATGCGCAGACTGTGAGGCGGTCATTGTGCTCACGTAACGTACGGCCAATACCGCCGGTCGATGAGGAGTGCTCGCCCGTCCGGGGTTCGGCCAAGTGACCGCTTTAGGCGTCTGTCCGTCTGAGCATGCGCAAAGCACGGTGGTAGTGCGCAGCGCCATGGGTGCACGTGCACGCCACACACACACCTTCCCCTCTTCCCCTCCCCTACCCTGGCCTTCTCCCATCACCTCCCGCACCTAGTGCAAGGCTGCACGCCTCCTCCCCTACCCCGACCCGCCCCCTTTACCCTCCCCGGTCCCCTCCCCCTCCCGGGCCCTTCCCCCTCCACCTACAACGATGCACGCCCCCTCGCCCGCCCCCCACGCCTCCCGGCCCCCCTCCCCGGCTCTTCCCCATTCACCTTCCGCACCTACAACACTGCACGCCCCCGCGCCCCTCCCCAGCATCTCCCCGCCCCCTCCCCGGCTCATCCCCCTTCATCTCCCGCACCTACAACACTGTACGCCCCCTTCCCCCGCCTCTGCCCTCCCCGTCTCCCTCCCTTCCCCCTCCACCTCCCGCATCTACAACGCTGCAGGGCCCCCTTACCGCGCCACGCAGCAGGCTGCTTCATCAAACCCGATTTAAAGGGAGCAACACACAAAAAGAAGGTGTATGCCCTCACCCCCCCACCACCACCACTACCGCCCCACCCTTACATCAAACCGCACCCACACATCCTTCACCCCGATTAATCACCGCCCGCGAATGTATTAAACGGTGATGGCGTGCCCGGGCGTGTGTGTCGCCACGGCGGATTAATCTCACTTATACCGAGCAAATGTGAGCAACAGAGGGTAGGAGGGTGGTGGGGTGGTGGGGGTGAGGGACAGACACAGTAGCGCTGTTAGACGGTGTTAGATTTGAGGTAGTGGTGGGTGGTGGTGGTGGTGGTAGTGGTGGTGACTGTGGCGGTGGTTATGATGGTGGTGGTGGTAGTGGTGTGGGAGGTAGTAATGGTGGTAGCGGTGGTGTTGTTGGTGGAGTTGGTGTTGGTGGAGTGTTTGATGGTGGTGATGTTAGTGATGGTGGTGGTGATTGTGGTGGTGGTGATGGTGACGGTGAACATTGTGGTGTGGTGGTAGAGATGGTGGAGGTTTGTTTGTTTCTTGGGGTATTCAATCCTGCCAACGTCTAAGATCATATCATGATGGGCACAGATCTGTGACAGTGCGTAGTCATAGCAACCTTTTAGTGATGCGACAGTAAGAGACAGGGCTCTGGCAGCATGACCCAATGTCCCACTGAGCCACACTATCTTGATACTTAGAGAACCAGTTCTTTTCCTATCCAAATACTGCCGAGCGCTAGTCTAGGTAGCGAGAAGTATTAATGTTCTAAGTCATTGCTTTCATTCAGCTAGGATTCGCACTGGTGACCTTCAGCACGGGAACCTGCGCTTTATCGATTCTGTGAACAAGTCCGCTGATACTGATAGTGGTGTTGAGGTTAGTGTTGGTTGTGGGTGTGGGGGTGTTAGTGTTTGGTGGTGGTGTTAGTGTTGGTGGTGGTCGCGTTAGTGTTGGTGGTGGTGGTGGTGGTGGTGTCAGTGTTGTTGGTGGTGGTGTTAGAGTTGGTGTTGGTGGTGTTAGTGTTGGTGGTGTTGTTAGTGTTGTTAGTGGTGGTGGTGCTGTTAGTGTTGTGGTGGTGGTGTTCGTGTTGGTGGTGGTCCTGTTAGTGTTGGTGGTGGTGGTGTTAGTGCTGGTGGTGCTGTTAGTGTTGCTGTTGGTGGTGTGTTAGTGTTGGTGGTGATGTTAGTGTTGTTAATCTTGTGGTGGTGGTGTTACTGTTGGTGATGGTGGTGTTAGTGTTGGTGATGTTAGTGTTGGTGATGGTGGTGTTAGTGTTGGTGTTGTTGGTGTTGGTGGTGCTGTTAGTGTTGTTAGTCGTGGTGGTGCTGTTAGTGTTGTGGTGGTGGTGTTCGTGTTGGTGGTGGTGCTGCTAGTGTTGGTGGTGGTGTTAGTGTTGTGGTGTTGTTAGTCCTGATATGACCTTAGATGTTGCTAGGACGTAAAACAACAACAACCAAATAATGTTACTCGTGGTGGTGCTGTTAGTGTTGTGGCGGTGGTGTTTGTGTTGGTGGTGGTGCTGTTAGTGTTGGTGGTGGTGTTAGTGTTTGTGGTGTTGTTAGTCGTGGTGGTGATGTTAGTGTTGTGGTGGTGGTGTTCGTGTTGCTGGTGGTGCTGTTAGTGTTGGTGTTGGTGTTGGTGGTGTTAGTGTTGGGGGTGATGTTAGTGTTGTTAGTGGGGTGGTGGTGGTGTTAGTGTTGGTGTGGTGTTAGTGTTGGTGTTGGTGTTGGTGGTGGTGGTGTTGGTGTTAGTGGTGCTGTTAGTGTTGTTAGTCGTGGTGGTGCTGTTAGCGTTGTGGTGGTGGTGTTTGTGTTGGTGGTGGTGCTGTTAGTGTTGGCGATGGTGGTGGTGTTAGTCTTCATGGTGTTGTTAGTGTGGTGTTGGCGTTGTTAGTTGTGTGGTGGTGGTGTTTGTGTTGGTGGTGGTGCTGTTGGTGTTGGTGGTGGTGGTGTTGGTGGTGCTGTTATTGTTGTTAGTGGTTGTGTTGTTAGTGTTGTGGTGGTGGAGTTAGTGTTGGTGGTGGTGGTGGTGTTAATGTTGGTGGTGCTGTTAGTGTTGTTAGAGGTGGTGGTGGTGGTAGTGTTGTGGTGGTGGTGTTAGTGTTGGTGGTGGTGTTAGTGTTAGTGGTTTTAGTGTTGGTAGTGATGTTAGTGTTGTTAGTGGTGTGGTGGTGGTGTTAGTGTTGGCGTGGTGTTAGTGGTGGTGGTGGTGTTAGTGTTGGTTTGGAGTTAGTGTTGGTGGTGATGTTAATGTTGGTTCTGATTGTGGTGGTGGTACTGGCAGGGGTCGTGTTAGTGGTGGTGGTGGTGGTGTTAGTGTTGCTGTGGTGTTAGTGCTGGTGGTGGTGGTGTTAGTGTTGATGTTAGTGTTGGTGTGGTTGTGGTCATGTTAGTGTTGGTTGTGGTGGTGGTACTGGTAGTGGTCGTGTTAGTCTTGCTGCGGTGGTGTTAGTGTTGGTGGCAGTTGTGGTCGTGGTGAAGGTGGTGGTGATTTAGATGTAGAAGTATGAGTGTGTGCCTGTGTGTGTGGGGGGGGAACTGTGTGTATATGAGTGTGGGTGTGTTTGGCGCATTTTGAGCCAGTCTCAGAGGGTTCGCACTTTATAGCTGGAGCACTAGGTTCGGCGTGAGGGCATGCAGTCTGTTTGTCTGGGGTGGGGTTGGGGTGGGGGGAGGTGACGGGGTGGGGAGGGGTGCGATAGGGGGCGGGGCGCTTTTCCGGTTGGGGACCGGGGCTAGCTTTGAGGATTGTGGTAAGGGTTGTGGGGTGATGGGATGGTGGGGTGTGGGGTGAGGGGTGGGGTGGTGGGGTGGTGGGGTGGTGGGGTGGTGGGGTGGTGGGGTGGTGGGGTGAGAGGTGGGGTGGTGGGGTGGAGAGGGTCAGTGTTGCTAACAGGAGATGACCGGTGCCGGGCGAGGCCTGGGATGGAAGGAGTAGGAATGAAGCAGGGATGAAAGAAGTGGGAAGGAAGCAGGGATGAAAGTGGTAAAGAAAGCGGAAAGCAATCCGATAATATTACATCAACAGCGAATTTCAGCGAAAACGCGGATTTTCACCCATAGCACTGTCACTAGTGTCAGGAAATCGCGGGAGAATGTCGGAAGTCAAGTTTCAAATGTCCTTGTTGTCCCTATTTTATCGTCCAAACATAACTCGTTCTTGTTTGGGTTGTATGTTCTATTAACATCTCAGGTCATATAAGAACGGGATCCGAACCAATCAATTTTGTCATATACACATCGTGATTCCTTAGCAATTTGTTTAACATTAAATTAATCGGTAAATATGAAAAATCGCGGAAATCTGTGAAATCGCGGATATTTTTCATCCCCGGGGAAGGTGTGGGGAACTGGTCACCATTTCTAACGCTAATAGGAGGAAGTGGCTGGGTGTGTGCGCGGTGTAGCGGGGAGGTGGGTGATGGGGGAGGGGGCATGTGAGTAGCAACCCTGGGCAGTTGGCCTCTCTGTAATCCAGACTCAATACAAGGGCAGTATCTCTGTGGACCGACGGGTGTATTTCGGGGGGAGGGGGGGTGAGGCATGGGTAGGTGGGGGATGGGGGTTTGGTAGTGGGGGCGCGCTACAGTAAGATCTGTCGGCGCCGGGCCTACAGAGATTGCGGGGTTGTGTGGACACGCCGGGGGTCTGTTACTGCGGGTACCAGCGGTAGGGGCCAACCCTGGCGACACTTCCGGTTGGTAAGCGGATGGGCGGAGGGGGGGGGGCAGTGGGCGGGCGGGCGGGCGGGTGGATGGGTGGGCCACTCTCTCATGACGGGGAGTCCACACGGGGGAAGTGATACACTGGTGGGTAGTGGAAGGTGGAAGGTGGGATGTGGGAGGTGCGGGGGGGGGGGGGGTGGCGGGAGGTGCAGGAGAGGGTGAACAGTGATGAGCAGTGGGAGGTGGGGGAGGGGGTAGCGGGAGTGGGAAGAGAGGGTGGACAGTGGTGGGCAGGTGGAGGTGGGAGGTGGCGGAGGAGGTAGTGGGAGTGGGAGGAGAAGGTGGACAGTGGTGGGCAGGTGGAGGTGGGAGGTGGCGGAGGTGGGAGGTGGCGGAGGAGGTAGTGGGAGTGGGAGGAGAAGGTGGACAGTGGTGCGGTGGAGGTGGACGTGGTGGAGGAGGTAGTGGAAGTGGGAGGAGAAGGTGGACAGTGGTGGGCAGGTGGAGGTGGGACGTGGCGGAGGAGGTAGTGGGAGTGGGAGGAGAAGGTGGACAGTGGTGGGCAGGTGGAGGTGGGACGTGGCGGAGGAGGTAGTGGGAGTGGGAGGAGAAGGTGGACAGTGGTGGGCAGGTGGAGGTGGGACGTGGCGGAGGAGGTAGTGGGAGTGGGAGGAGAAGGTGGACAGTGGTGGGCAGGTGGAGGTGGGAGGTGGCGGAGGAGGTAGTGGGAGTGGGAGGAGAGGGTGGAAAGTGTTGGGCAGTGGGAGGGTGGAATGGGAAGTGGGAAGAGTGTAGATAGGAAGGGGAAGTGGGGGGGAGGAGCAGGGGCGGAGGACCAACCACACAACGCCCGCCCGCGCCCCCGCCCTCCCCCACGCTCCCCAGGCACGGCTCCGGTCCCGACCCCCGCCCCGGCACCGGCAGTTGCGGCCCGCTAATTTTGATCGGCGCCGTCGTTCGTCAAAAGTGAGCCTAGCTAGCTATCTCCGACATCGGCTCATGGGGACGGGACCGCACTTGTGCGTTCTGAGAGTGCCGCCTCTGTCCGCTGTTGTCCCTGTCCGACCCCCGTTCACCGTCCACCCGCCAGCCGGTCTGCGCACTGTCCTCCATTCTTTTAACGTGCAACGCGGCCTTCCTCCACGGCCCCTCTCCACCGACACCATCGTGGCACCAACACCAACACCACCGCCGCCGCCAGCGTCCGCACCATCACATCGCTCTAGCTGCTGGAGGCGGCCCCTCTGTGCTGACGCCAGTTGCTTCCTCCCAGCCCGAGTGGTCACAGCTCAGCCGGTGGGCGGCCACCACCACCACCACTACCACTACCACCACCTTCACCACCACCACACTACCACCACCTTCACCATCACCACACCACCACCAGTAGCAGCAGACGCAGACTCAGCAGCAGGACACACAGCAGGAGTCAGCAGCGTTCAGCGTCGCCTGCGCCTTAGTTTACAACTTGTACCAGAAGGGGGTCTCCAGTACCTCCCCACCCGCCCACCCACCCGCCCACCCAACCTCCCTCCCTCCCGCCCGCCCCGCGTCTCCCCACTCCCACCCTCCCCGTCCTCGCCTCCCACCCTCCTCCTGCCGCCGGAAATGAGCACACGTCTGCGCGGTGGGAATGCGCGGCCGTGGTCGATGGCCGAGGAGCCCTCTCACGTGTTCTCGTGAAGCGTGGCACGTGACGGGCCGTGCGTGTAGTGGGTGACCGCCGCCACCACCACCACCACCACCACTAACCACGGCTACCACCACCACCACCACCACCACCACTACCTGGACGCTAACAATTCGGACGGAGTGGACGCGTGGGTACTACTCCCCCCCTCCCCCCTATATATATCTCTCTCAGTGAGTTGAGGGCCGCGACCACCAGACGGCGCTCCGACCCGATATGCACGCCCCGGCCCCTGCTATCGCTACCGCCGAACCAACCGCCTCCGCCGCCGCCGTCGCAACAGCCGCCGTCGTGCGGACAATAGTAAAAGTGGCCGAGCATTCTACGAGCAGCGGCGATCAATCGTACTTTCAATACGCGCAATCCGCCATGGCGTGGAGAACCAGGACTGGCTGAGGGAGGAGGGACGGAGGACCGCCACCAGAGGAGGGAGGGTCTTACTTCTCGGCAGCCCCGGTACACACGACGCCGGCCCCCGGCCCCCGCCCCCCGGCCCCCGCCCCCGGTCCCCCCGCCCCGATATCCCGCCGAGCCGCAGTGGACATGGTGACACCTTCGCCCGCGTCCCCTCCTCGTCCTCCTCCACCTCCACCTCCGCCTCCACCTCCAACGTCTCTTATTGTCGCCATTGACCTCACCCCTGCCTCCACCTCTGCCTCCGCCGCCTCTTGTCGCCATTGACCCCCGCCTCCGTCTCCCCCTCCGCCCCCGCCTCCACCTCCGCCTCCGCCGCCTTCTCCGCCTCCGCTCCCGACCCCCGGCTCCGTCGTGGCCGTGGCCGTCGGCGTGTGTCAGTGGATCTTCGGTCAGGTAAGTCCTGCCAACAGCGCAAATCTATCAGCAGGCCTTTCGACCTAAGATATATCCAAGAGCGGGAAAAGAAGAAAAGAAAAAAAGCACGCAGATCCAAAGTGGCCTAAAAAAATAGCAACCGAACAACAATAACAATAGCAACAACAAATATCTCCACCCTGCACTGCAACTTTGGAATATTTACGTCAAACTGGGAGAGGTGCTAGCGCGCGTCGCGTCGTGCTGTGTTGTGTTGTGTTGGGCGGGAGAGGCGGCACGGGGAAGGAGGAGGAGGAGGGGGGGTGATTGCGGAGAACGGTGCCGGGGGAGGAGGGGGGCGGCCCGCGAGGACAGTGCCGGGGGAGGAGCGTGGCGACCCCAGGCAACGGTGCCGGGGGACAGACCGAGGCGACCCCTCAGACGGTACCGGGTGACGGAGCGAGGCGACCCCGGGAGGGTCGACGGTGCCGCGGAAGGAGCGGGGCGGCCCCAGAGGACGGTGCCGGGGGAGAAGGAGGACGAGGCCGGCCATGGGCATCGAGGAGCTGTACCAAGTGATGCTGGTCACCGGGGCCACTATCTTCAGCCTCATCAGTGAGTATGCCACGCCCCCTGGCGGGGAGATCTTTAACCTCATTCCTACCCCCACACCCCACCTCCACCCCCACCGTCTTAACCCTACTCCCCTAGTTTCTCCCAAGATACTGACGCTACAACCACACACACACCCATAACCAACCCCGTCCCCCCACATCCGCCCCCGCTCCTCCACCTCCCCACCCTCCTCTCCCGTTCCCCCATCGCTCCTCCCCACCCCCCCCCCTCACGCCGCCATGATTCCTCCTGTCATCGGCAGCACTGAGTGATGGCGTGCCCCCAGTGAAAATCGATTGTTTTCATTGCTTTTCCCTCATCCTGGCTGGTGCCAGCGGTTTAAAAAAGATAACGGCATATAATGGAATACTCAATTGAAACCGGCTCATTTGCGACGACCGCTCCCGTCCCTCCTCCGTCTATAAAAATGGACGCTCATGTGTCACGTGTCAGTCACGGCGGGGCGGGGAGGGGAGGAAGGGGGAGGGGGTGTGTAGGGGTGGCAGCCAAGTGCCTACAAAGTTAAGTTAGAGTATAAATATATTGGATACTACTGGGATCCAAATGTACACATTGCAATAATGTTGTGTAATGTGTATGTGTGGCGGCCAAATGCCTACAAAGTTAGCTTAGAGCATAAACAAATTATATAGCATGGGGATTCAAATGTACACATTGCAATAATGTTATGTAATGTGTATGTGTGGTGGCCAAATGCCTACAACATTAGTTTAGAGTATAAACAAATTATATAGCATGAGGATTCAAATGTACACATTGCAATAATGTTGTGTAATGTGTATGTGTGGTGGCCAAATGCCTACAACATTAGCTTAGAGTATAAACAAATTATATAGCATGAGGATTCAAATGTACACATTGCAATAATGTTATGTAATGTGTATGTGTGGCGGCCAAATGCCTACAACATTAGCTTAGAGCATAAACAAATTATATAGCATGAGGATTCAAATGTACACATTGCAATAATGTTATCTGGTGGCCAAATGCCTACAGAGTTAACTTAGAGGATAAACAAATTATATACCACTGGATTCTAAATATATGCATTGCAATGATATTATATAATATGTATATGTGGCGGCCAAATGTATGCAATGTTAACTTCGAGTATAAACAAATTATATATCACTGGGGTTCAAATATACGCATTGCAACCACGTTATCTACTATAAATGTGTGATGGCAAAATTCCTACAAAATGAACTCAGAGAATGAACACATTATATAACGCTGCGATTGAAATGTATTCATTGCAATAATGTTATATAATATGTATATGTGGCAGCCAAATGCCAACAAAGTTAACTTAGATTGAAATGTACACATTGCAATAATGTAATGTACTATGTATATGTGGCGACCAAATGCCTACAAAATTAAGTTAGAGCATTAACAAATTATATACAACTGGGATTCAAATTTAAACATTGCAATAAGGTTATATAATATTATCTGTAGCTGCCAAATGCCTACAACATTGATTGGTTTGATGGTTTTGAGTTTCTGCCATTTTCTGAGATAAATATATTAGGTTGATTGTTATAATCTACCTTACTTTAGTTTGAAGTCACTTTTATTTTAAATGGTTAACTTTTTAGATATTTGAAGTGCAAATATGCACATTTATTTTGGCAAACATGCCAAATTTCTGACAATATAGGTTTCTGCAGTAATCGGTTCTATTAAATTACTTCAGTATTCCTGTCTATGTGGTGACACTAATTGGCCCATTTTCGTGAGGCTGACTCATATATATATATATACATATACATACACATATATATATAGATTGCAAAGGCACAGCATCTCAGAGTGGCTTCAAAGTGAGGCTTTAGCCTCGCGCTGATTGGTGGGTGGACATTCCGATGCGCATGCATCAGAGTTTGTTTACAAACACTTGGCTCCTGGGAAATCGATACATTGTCCATCTAGACTGCACATGATGGTTAGATATCGGTTCTTGCTTCTAGACTTCAGACACCTAAATTCACAGATATGGACATAAGTGTTGATAACCAGATTTGGGCTAATGCTGCCTGGTCTGATGAAAACATCCAATTTTCAAAACCAAAGTAATTATCTCAATTTGATTCTACATATCTAACTTAGACACTGGTGCACTTATTAAACATTTGTCGTCACATAGAAGTGAATACTGAGGCAATGTAATAGAATCTGTTACTGCACAAGTCTATGGTGTCAGAGTTTTGGCATTCCTGCCAACATTAATATAGCATGTTTGCACTTCAAATATCCGAAAAATATTAGCCATTATAAATAAAAGTTAGTTCAAACTAAAGTAAGGTAGATTATAATGATCAACCTAATACATTTGCGTTAGAAAATGACAGAAACTCAAAACCATCGGACGAAGCAACTTTAAGAGGGAAGTTGTTGTTTTTGTAAGTCAGCATTTAAATTACAATTGGAGTGGAGAATATCTAGTTACTCTCTCACAACCTGAGTGTCAGCGATATCAGGTCATGGTGATAGCGGCCTGGTTTCCCAGTTGGACAGCACTATAAACTCGCCATGAGTGCGCACTGTCACAAGTCGACACCAGTCCTGATATTACCTTAAATGTTGCCAGTACGCAAAACCCCAACAACCAACCAGCCGACCTTGCATGTACCACCAGCTCCAGACGACCAGTTGCCTGGCGCTAAAATAAAATAAAATGTCCGTCCAAAAAAATGTAAATGTATTTCACAGAAACAAAAATAATATGAATATCGATATGCAGGTCTGTAGTTTCCATCGCTATGATGGAGGACTTCTGTTAGGAATAGATTCTCGGAGATAGAAGGGTCATAGGTTGCGATCGATTGGGTGTGATTATAAATTAAGAACCCCCCCCCCAGACTGGTGACAGAGACTCAGCCTGTGGTTGGGGTATATATGTGTAGCTAGATACCAGGGACCTTGATAAGGCCTCAGTATTGTCTTTGGCGCGCCGCTATGTCTGCACATGTCAAGTCAGCCATAATAGGCGTTTTCACAGAACCCCTTAAAATATATATACACATTGATTCGGCCACAGCATCTGGTATATATAGTATAGTTATATGAATCTTACCTTGGTACAGATGATGGATAACTGTTGTTTTCCCGAGGTATAAGCCTCGGGTAG
>CM059188.1:72020266-72081224 GCA_030323885.1 Branchipolynoe longqiensis
TATGCGAGTATAAATGCACGTAAGGGATTATATGTTTATTTCCTACCCTAATATGGATGGGGTGGCTTACTTGTTGTATGGCCCCCCCTTCTGACCACGTGACCGGGGGGGCTCCCTCCGGCGCACCTATCCTGGACGCTATACTGTCACTTGCGCCCGAGAGTTTGACCAAGCAGCACCTCCTACCGCCACCGCCACCACCCCACCGCCACCGCCGCCTGTGCTGCCGCCTGCGCCGCCGATGTTTGACCCCTACTGTGCTCTCTGTGGCTCCCCTCACAAGGAAGGGGATCTGGAAACCTGCACCCGCGTCCAGATAAGCACAGAGGCAACGGAAGGTCAGAACGCACGCCTGTCACGGAGTGCTTCAGCAGACAGGATGGCTAAAACCAAGCAGGAGACAGGACTGACATCCGAGATGCAGTCCCTGTCGATTGAAGAGCGGTTGGAGGTGGCGAGAGCGGAGGTGCATGAAATGAGGATGGCGGAGGAACTGGCGGGTCTGGAGGACCAGCGTGAAGAGCTGAGAAAACTGAGGTCGAAGCGGATGGACCGGAGGGCACACGAGGCAGAAGCGGGACGACCGGTGGAGGTGGAGGGCGGACGACGCTCCAGCTTACCCAAGGCAGACCGGGAGGGCAGGGAGCCCAAGGCGCAGCAGGACACGGGCGGGGAGGAACACTCCACGTACGGGACGAGGTCGCGCCACCGATCGCGGGGGGGGAGGTGTCGTCGCCACAGCCACTCCAGCTCCAGAAGTCGTTCCAGCAGTAGCACCAGGAGGCAAAGAAGTAAGTGGTCCCTTCGAAAATTCACTGTTGCGAGCAAAGACGTTAAAAAACTTAACCCCCTTGAACTAATTGCTGCCTCCTCCCTCTGGTGCATGAACATAGACACCTTATCCAAGAAAGACTACCGTGCTTTCTTGGAGCATACCCATTTCCTTGCCATGCGCGCTATGGCGGACGAATTCAAGGACACCGCTCATGTGGCGTATGACACGGCTATAAGGAAGAAGGCGGAGGAGCATGGCTTTGCCGCCTTCACCGAGGTTTTCCAAGGGGCAAGCGTGATACACTATGGCTCGGATCAGTTGAAGAGTAAGAAGGGACCCGCCTCGGGTGCTAGACGGGGTACTAATGTGAGTGGGAACAAGCGCGCTTGCTACCACTGGAATAAGGAAGGGGGATGTACCCGCTCTAATGAGAACTGTGGTTACGCACATAGCTGTAGCAAGTGCGGCAGTCGATCCCATAAGGGCTACAAATGTACCCGGGACTGACGGGTCAGATCTCCCCGCCGGCCGAGTACCAGGAGCACAGGGGAGGGGTCTGACAACAAGACTGGCAGTGCCGACATAAACGCACAGTTGATAAATAATGTGGGTGGCGCGATAAACAGCGTCCGAGATGACCACGTACCCATTGCCGATAGAAATGTTCAGTTCATGAGTAACGATGTGGGTGGTGCGATAACCAGCGCCTGGGATGACCATGTTTCCATTGCAGAAGGTGCTGAGCGAAGCGACGAGGACGGAAAACGCTACAATATAATCAGCACGAAGAACTCTGTTGTTGAACCTGTCTCGCTTGATATTAAACATGTTGGTATGGCTTGCCTCGGGGGTGGTACTGATGATACTGCATTCGCCCCAATAGTTTACCCTCGCTTTACTAATAACTGGGACTCGGGCGAGGGCGGGGGAGACCACCATGCCGCCATCGCCGATACATGTTTCAGGGGCGGCAAGGATGGTAGTGAAAGCACGACCGATAACAATGTGATGAACACCAGTATCATGAGGGACGCCCACAGTATAAATGGTAATGTTGCTACACATGAAAATAACCGTGATGGTGGTGGTATTAATAAAAGCACCAGCAGTATGAATACTATAAGCAATGCAGGTACATCTATAATGGGTTACATTGATGGAGTTGCAGATGAAAATAACTATGGTGGGTGCGACGACACACGCCGTGGTAGTATAGCGAGTGACATAGGTACAGCTGATATTAATACAGCCGCCGCACAAATAGGCACTATAAACGACACGGGTAAAGGTGGGCCCGATTGCCTGATAAATGCTGCACATGGGAAAACAGATGGGGGGGGTAGCATAAGCCCCTACGTAAGCAATATAAACAACACATTTAAAAATAAGGGCGACTGCGCGATAAACGGGGCAGTTGGGGCGGGCCCTCAGATACATAACAATTTAGCGAGAATTAAGAATACCGCGCATCTAAGCAGTGCGACCCGGAGTAGGGGGGACGCTATCAGGGATGGAAAGGGCGGGAAAGTAGCCTGTGACGGTAGCTGTTGTGACTGCGCCACCAGGGGTGGTGAGGACGCCTACGCTAATCCTTGCACACACGGCGGGGGAGACAGCGGCCACTCAGATGTCCCAGTGAGCGCCAATCACTGCGCACACATGAGCGGGAATGTCTATGCCGAGACAAGGGTGGCTAATGATAGAAATCACAGTGGCAGAATAATCCATGCACCCGACGCCAGTGACAACAGCAGAGACGGTGACCGCTCCCCTTCTGGCAGGATTATGGGCTGGGAAACTAGAAAGGGGGTGGGCGACTGGCTGTCTGTGATCTATGATGAGGGTAAGCTGCAGGTGACAGTCTGGGAGAGCCCAAAATCCTCCCGACACTTCGATGTACATAGTAATTGTTCTCAAGGCACCTGCTCATGTGTATTTAAGATAGCGGGCTGTACTGCCCAACTTCGCCCATGCAGGGTTTTTAGTGAGCTCTTCCTCAGGGGGGACTCCGATCCCGACGCCCAATACATTCTAACCGGGATGGTTTTCGGCTTTAACGTCATAAACCCTGACTGCACCTTAGCCTATAACCCAAGCTGCAGGCGCACCCGCAACCCCGATGAGAGAAGTGCAATTACAAATAAACTTAATGCGGAGATAGACAGGGGATGCGTCTCTGTAGTTGATGAGCCCCCGACGTGCATTCACCACATGTTCTGTGTCCCAAAGGATGATGGAGGCAACAGGACTATTGTAGACTGCAGCCGTCCCGCAGGCGCTTCCGTTAACACTTGTACTGACCAGGTGTGCGTGAAATTCTCCTATAAGAGCGTAGACACCGTCGCAGACGTAATGGAGAGGGGCGACTATATGGCCACGGTAGATATTAAGGATGCTTACCGGGCAGTCTGCATCCACCCCCGGGACCGAGAGAGACAGGGGTTGCACTGGCTATTTGAAGCAGGCGGGGGCTACACCTATATGAAAGATAACAGACTATGCATGGGGCTTTCCTCTAGCCCGCATGTTTTTAGCAAAATCTCTGACTTTGTTGTAAGATGTGCGGTACGGGAGGGGGTGACCAGGGTCATCAATTATCTCGATGACTTCTGCATAGTGAGCGGAACGATGACGGAAGGCTGCAGAGAGCAGGAGGTGGTCATGGCTATTCTCAGAAGACTGGGGTTCTTCATAAGCTTTGGGAAGCTTGCTTCGCCTAGCACCGCAGTCCGCTTCCTGGGGATCATTATCGACTCAGTCGAGTTAGAAATGCGCCTCCCAGAGGACAAGCTCATAAGGTTAAATAAGGCCCTGAGTGAGGTGAGAGGTCGCCGCAAGGTGACCCGAAAAGAGTTGGAGAGTCTCGGGGGGCTGCTGGCCCATTGCAGCAAGGTGGTTAAGGGGGGCAGGACTTTCTGCCGGCGCATATACGACACCATTAACAGCGTCAGGGAACCCCACTTCAAAGTCAGGCTCTCCTGTGGTTTTAGGGAGGACATTGAATGGTGGTTTGAATTTGCCGCCAGGTTCAATGGGAAGGCGAAAATCCTGGGATCTTTCGCCGAACACCTGGCCACATACAGCGATGCCTCTAATTATGGTTTCGGGGCTCTCCATGGTAGCGACTGGTTGGCAGGCGCATTCGGTGACACAGACGACTTACGCTTAAAACGCATCCTCGGCCACCACCACACCCCGCCGGACGAGCACAGCTCGTCGGCGCACATTAACGTGAGAGAGATGTGGGCGGCCTATGCCGCGGCACTAAGGTGGGGTAGTCTATGGCAGGACTGCGCAGTAGTCATGGTCACGGACAGCACCACAGTCATGGCCGCTCTTAACTCAGGCCGTTCAAAAAGTCCAGAGGTCATGTACTACCTCAGACGGCTATTCTGGATCGCCTCAGAGGAAAACTTTGAATTCTCCTCAGTATTCATCGGGAGCAACGATAATGTAATTTGCGACGCTCTAAGCAGGCTGGACGACCCAGCCAGCTCCGGCCGAATCTCCCAAGCCGACCAGGCACGCAACCTATGCTGCAGCAGCCTATTTAATAAACCCTCCCCCTTTGATTGCAGGGGTGGTGCAGCTGCAGAAAGAGAAGCAGACCTTCCAGAGCAGGTCATACGCCCCCAACTCGATAGCGACCCGGGGGGTCCAGGTAAGGAGATACCTGGAATTTGTGGCAGACTTCTCGGAGACGCACAGCCCGTTCCCTTGCCCACCGGCACAGGTGGCACTTTACGCCGCTTGGCTTGCTAGAACCATGAAGTACTCCTCCATCCTAAACTACCTCAGTGGACTGAACAACTTCCTTAAGCAAAATGGGTCGGAACCCATAGCATACACCAGCTTCGAAGTTGCCTCCACCCTGAGGGGAATTAGGAGAGAGTGCGCTACCGCACCCAAGCAAGCCGTGCCGATCTTGCCGGAGACCCTACTCTGGATGTTCTCCTTCCTATCGACAACTCCGGGTCATGTAGCCTGGCGCGCCGCACTGCTATGTAGCTTCAGGGCACTCCTCAGGAAGTGCCAGGTGACCGACTCCGACTCAGCACTCCTCAGGGGAGACTTTCGCTTCTTTCCCTGGGGGATGGTAATATCCATAAGACGGTCTAAAACAATACAGTTCAAAGAGAGGGTATTAGAAGTACCAGTTGCTCGCTGCCCGAACCTGAGGATCTGCGCGGTCCACTGGACCGAGCGGCACTTCGAGCAGCTCCCAGCACTCCCGGCGGAAAAAGCCTTCCGGATCCCTTCCTTCGCGCGGGTCTCCGCCCCCCTCCCATACAAGGTCTACCAGACGACCCTTAAGTTATTCGCAGAGAAAGCGGGACTCGATCCGGACTCGGTCTCCTCCCACTCTCTGAGGCGGGGCGGCTGCACCTTCCTCTCCATGTGTGGGGCCTCAATTGAGGAGCTCCGCACTAGGGGGGACTGGTGCACAGACACAGTGGTTACCTACCTTAAGACCCCCCTCTCCGTACGTATAATGAACGATTTGCGGGTGGCCACGTCACTGGCCGCAACCGTACCTGACAATTACTAAGCCAATCACTCCTTATCTGTGTCACTCGCTACTATCCAAGACCTGACTATTCCGGGTTGGGGTATCTACGATCTTGGCATCATATTCCCTATGCCAGAGAATATATTATCTCAACCACTACTTTGTCTTGTCTCCTCATTTGTACTGTAGTAAGCATTTATGTGATGTATAAGCATTATGCGAGTATAAATGCACGTAAGGGATTATATGTTTATTTCCTACCCTAATATGGATGGGGTGGCTTACTTGTTGTATGGCCCCCCCCCTTCTGACCACGTGACCGGGGGGGCTCCCTCCGGCGCACCTATCCTGGACGCTATACTGTCACTTGCGCCCGAGAGTTTTTTTTTTTATAGGCTAGGGCATCATATTCCCTATGCCAGAGAATATATTATCTCAACCACTACTTTGTCTTGTCTCCTCATTTGTACTGTAGTAAGCATTTATATATATATATCTATCTATATATCTATATATCTATATATATATTTTTTTTTATATGTAACAATATATCTATATATGTATATATATAGATATATATCTGTGTATCGTATATATATCTATATATATATAGCTGGGATATATCCTATATCCTGGTGTAGGGATGGTATATATATTCGCAGCATTGCAGCATTCCTGGTATATATATTGCCGCTATATTGATATCTGACATTCGAGACCGTCTGCTCGGTCTTCACCTTCGCCGCCATTCCTTTGACAATGTCTTAAATCCTTTTTCAAAGTCGATGCCTCACATTGGATTCTCGTGAAAGAAAAAGAAATAATGGCACGTACGGAAGGAAGTGGAGGGCGGTGGCGGGTTTTGCTTTTCTCTCATGTTTTTTTGGGGTAAGTTTTATTTATTTGTCTATGACTCCAGGAGGGGACCTCAGCTGGCATTTGGACCGGGTCACGTACAGAGGAGGGGGGAGGGAGGAGAGGGGAGTAGACGGGGGGATGAGAAGATAGGGGAGGGGAGGAGGAAGGAAGGGGAGTTGTTGGGATTGTGTTTTTTTTGTGTTGGGGTTTTACGTCCTCGCAAGGTCATATCAGGACGGATACAAACTTGTGACAGTGTGCCCTCATGGTGGCTTTATAGTGCTGTGCCACTGGGTTGGTTGGTTGTTGGAGTTTTACGTCCTCGCAACATCAACGGTCATTTCAGGATGGGTACCGACTTGTGACAGTGCACACTTATACCGACATTATAGTGCTGCCCTACTCGGAGACCAGGCCACCAGTACCGTGCCCTGATTTCCCACTCAGTCACATTATTCTGACACTGTGCTAACCAGTCATTGCCCTATCCTATTCATGCTGAGCGCCAAGTTAGCAAGATACAAATATCAATTTAGTAAGTCATCGCTTTCACTCCACCGGGAGTTGAACCCCCCGATCTCCCGCACAGGAGACCCGCGATTTACCTATTCGGCCACCGCGCCCGGTGCCAAGCTACGAAGTGACAAGTATCAATTTTGCAAGTCATTGGTTTGACTCGACCGGGAATTGAACTCCCGATGTTCCCCAAGGGAGGTCTGCACTCTGCCGATTTGGCCACCACGCCCGGTGGGAGTGTGTGGGGGTGGGAGTTGAGAGTTGGGAGTTGGGAAGGGAGTGGTAGGTAGGTGGGTGGGAGTGGTTGGTGGGTGGATGGGTGGGGGTGACGGGGCGGGGTGGAGGCACCAGTGTCAGCATTGACTTGTGGAATCATAACAAGTGTGAGGAATGGGACATGCCGCCGGGGCCCTGAACCACTGCGTATGGCAAAACGGCATTAGCGGCCGGGGCGGTGTGACGGCCCCACGCCCGGCGCCACCCCATCACGGCCGGTGACGGATGAGCTCCGGGCCGAGGATGGGTCAGTGGCTACAGGAGGACGCCCTCCTCCCCACACTACCTCACGCCAACCACCTGCACCACCGCACCCCACCATCCATTCCTCCAGGCGAACCACATTCCTTATGGTGCTGCTTATCAGTGGGAGAGGACTACTGGGGGCCAGAGTCATCCAGGGTTCGGCTATCCTGGTAACGTAGTGTACAGTTACTGCCAGGGGCTCTCTATACACATTACGCATATCTATATATATATATATATATGCGTAATGTGTTTACAGTCTGTATATATATATATATATATATATATATATATATATATATATATATGTTTATATCTATGTTTATATGGAGATATATATATATATATATATCCATATCCATATAAATATAGCTTCAGTAGAAATGAGGAAGAACAAAGAGGTAGTGGGTTTAGTAGTTTTAATCTCTGGCAATCCTCCGGTGCGACTGACACTGGTCTACATCTGGTGGAGGTGAGGAGGCCAAACGTGGAACCACCAGGTCAGTGTTGTTCTTACAGAGTATAACAATAATAATAAGTATTCTCTTACATATCTTTATACTCGCATAATTCGTTATACATTACATATGTGCATAGGTGTATACATATGTATTATATACATACCTATGCGTATATACATTTAAGTATAGATACATATATGTGTGTACATTATGTAAACTAATTGACCGCCAGTGAGAGGGAAAAGGAGAGAGGAAGAACCTACTCAAGGCGTTCTACTGACCCAATAGTTGCCAGGTTACTACAGCACTCCTTGTAATTGAATTGATGGATTTCACCAAGCGTCTGCTTGCATAGATAACCAAGCCGTGTTTAGTCAGTGTCAGCTAATGGCACATCCTGGACCCGCCCATTGGGTTGGTCATTTGTTGGAGTTTTACATCCTGACAACATCTAAGGTCATATCAGGACATGTGAGAGTGTACACTCATGGGGACTTCATAGTGCTGCTTCACTGAGAGACCAGGCTGCCTTCACCATGACCTGGTATCCTACTCAGTCACAATATCCTGACACTGAGCCAACTATTCCTTGCCTTATGATAATACTACCGGGAGTCTGGATAGGAAGGGAGAAGTATCAAGTTCATAAGTCATTGGTTTTACTCAACCGTTTAAAAGTTGCATAATCCGATGTGTTTTGAGTTTCTGTCAATTTCTTACATAACTATATGCAATCGATTATTATAATCTACCTTACTTTACTTTGAAGTAACCTTTTTATTTTAAATCTTTAACTTTTGAGATATTTGAAATGCAAGCATACCAATTTAATCTTGCAAGCATGCCAAAACTCTGACACCATAGTCTTCTGCAGTAACAAGTTCTATTAGATTGACTCAATATTCCCTTCGATGTGTCACCAAATGCTTTAAAAATGCATCTGTATTTAAGTCAAATATGGTTAATCAAATCTAGATATTTGTTTTGGTTTAGAACATTTGATGCTTTATCAGATTATGCAGCTTTAAGACACCCACACCGACACCCAGACACACCCCGTCACACACAGTAACACACAGTAACACACAGTAACACATCCCATCACACACAGTAACACACAGTACCACACAGTAACACACAGTACCACACAGTAACACACAGTAACACACCGCAACACACAGTAACACACAGTAACATACAGTAACACACAGTAACACACAGTAACACACACAGTAACACACAGTAACGCACATTAACACACAGTAAGACACACAGTAATGCACAGTAACACACAGTAACACACAGTAACACACAGTAACACAAAGTAACACACAGTAACACACAGTAACACACAGTAACACACCCCATCACACACAGTACCCCACAGTAACACACAGTAACACTCAGTAACACACAGTGACACACAGTAACACCCCCCGTCACACAGAGCAACACAGAGTAACACAGAGTAACACACCCCGTCACACACAGTTACACTCAGTAACACACAGTAACACACAGTAACACACCCCGTCACATAGACTAACACACAGTAACACAGTAACACACAGTAACACACAGTAACACACAGTAACACACAGTAACACACAGTAACACACACAGTAACACACACAGTAACACAGACAGTAACACACAGTAACACACAGTAACACACAGTAACACACAGTAACACACCCCATCACACACAGTACCACACAGCACCACCCAGTAACACACAGTAACACACAGTAACACCCAGTAACACATATTGACACCCAGTAACACACATTAACATACAGTAACACAGAGTAACACACACAGTAACACACAGTAACACACAGTAACACACAGTAACTCAGAGTAACACAGAGTAACACACAGTAACAGACAGTAACACACAGTAACACACAGTAACACACAGTAACACACAGTAACGCATATTAACACACAGTAGCACACATCAACACACAGAAGCACACATTAACACACAGTAACACACAGTAACACACAGTAACACAGGAACACACAGTAACACACAGTAACACAGGAACACACAGTAACACACAGTAACAAACAGTAACACACAGTAACACACAGTAACACCCCGTCACACACAGTAACACACAGTAACACAGGAACACACAGTTACACACAGTAACACACAGTAACACACACACGAACACGCCCCAGCCGGGAATGGCCGGCTGCAGCGGGGCCACATGTTGCCACGCACGGAGGCCGCTCCCTCATGGAACCGGCACACTTACGTAGGCGCGCCTCGCTGTCCTATCTATACTCCCGCAGTGGCCTCCTCAGGGGGAGACCACGTGACTGGCTGAACACTCCTTGCCAAGAGAGGTCCTTACTGCAGTTGGCAGCCCTCACCCACGCCCACACATCCCAAACCTACACGCACCCCCACCCTCTACCCATTCACCCAGCCACTCACCCACCCACCCATCCACTCTCCACCCCCTCACCTAGCTCACCGTCCCTCCACTCTCCACCCGTCACCCAGCCCGTCACCCACCCCCCACCCACCCCCCACCTCTCACCCACCCACCCTCCACCACCCCACCCCGACCCTATATCCCTTTACCCAGCCCGTTACCTAGCCCCTCACCCTCCCTCCACTCTCCACCGCTCACCCTCATCTTTCCCTAACTTCACCCTGTTGGCGTTTTGACCGTGTGTGCTGTGTCTCAGCACACACCCCTACCCTCACACCCATTCACTCCCCATCCCCTCACTCCCCAAGCCCTCTACCCTTCCAGCATTCCCCCATCATGTCTCATTCACCACACCACACACCACCCCTTTCCCTCCCCTCTCCCTCCCCCTCTCCCTCCCCTCCCCTCCCATACCATTGTCTCTCGACTCTCGCTCCCTTCTACCCTCCCCGTGCCTCACCATCTCTCTCCCGGCCCCTCCCCATCTTGCTCTCCGCCTCTCTATCGCCCGCTCTCCTTCCCCTCCCATTCCTCCTCTCCTCCATGTCCCTCACCCTACCCGCTCTTCCCTCCTCTGCAAGCTGCTCTCCCGCTCCATCACCTCCCTCGCCTTCCCCTCCAATTCCTCCCCCCCCCCCGGCCCCTCAATCTATCCGTCTCCTTTCCTCTCTCCTTCTTCTCCCCTCACCCTCTCTCCCTCCGATCGCCCCTTCCCCCACCCTCTCCCCGCCTCTCCACCGCTCCCTGCCACTTCCCCTTCCACTCAACTCTCATCCCTCTCTCCTACCCCCACCCCCCCTCCCCCCCCCCTTCGCTTCCCCCCCCCCCCCTTCGCCCACCGATCCCCACCTCTCATTCCCTCTCCGCTTCCCTCTCCACTTTCCCTCCCCCCTCCTATCCGCCTCATTCCATCCCTCCTCCATCCACCCACATATACTCTTGCCGCCTTTGCTCAGCCCCGCTCTGCTTGTTGAACCGATGTCAGAACCTCCTTATCTTCAATTACCCCCCCCCCCCCCCCCCCAGTGTCATGCTAGTTATTTATAAAAGAAATAAACAAATAAAAAATGCTCAATTCCCCAATTCCCCATTCAGTCTCCATTAAACACATATACATATAACCGATTCCCCTTCATTATCTCCACGATTTCCCATCCATTTCCCCTTCAGCCTTCAATAAATCCAATGGATAATTTGATCCTCTCTTCCCTCCACACCCCAAAATATCCTCTAAATCTCGGATTTCGCTAAGCACTCCAATCACAGTAGCCTGCACACACTCTTGCGCCATGCTTTGCACAGGGCCAGGGGGGATACCCCTCCTCCACCCTACCGATATATTTGTGTATTTGTGTGTGTGTGGTAAATATGTTTATTGTGCTGAATAAGTTATTTTGTCAGCGACGAAGTCTTTGGTCACTTCTCACTTTCACCTCACTCCGTCTAGCTCTCCCCTCACCTCACCTCACCTCACCTCACCTCACCTCACCTCACCTCACCTCACCCCACGCTACTCCACTCCAACCCAATCCAGGCCACTACACCTCACCCAATCCCACTACCCCACGGGACCCCAGCTCACTCCACTCCACCCACCCCACATCTCCCCACATCTCCCCACCCCACTCCAACCCACTTCACTCCAACCCACTCCCCACTCCCTCAGCTTACTCCACGCAACCCACCCACCCACTCTACTCAACCCCACCCCACCCCACTCCACTCTAACTCACCCACCCTATCATATCCCACTCCACTCCACCCCTAACCCACCCCCATTCCACAGTACCGCACTCCAACCACCCGACCCTATCCCACCCCACCCCACCCCACCATACCCCCCATCACAGGGCACCGCACTGCACCCCACTCCACCCCTCCCCCACTCCATCCCAGAGCCCACCCCCAATCTATCCCACCACAGGCCCACCCCACCTTCCATTCAACTTGCCCACCCACCCATCCACAAATATCTCCACATATGCCATATCAAGACCTACCCACCCACCACCCCACCCTCCCCGGTCCCACCCCTCACTGCCTTCTTCCTTCCATCCCATCTGACGCTGGTTCCTGGCCCTCCGCTAAAAGACAGACGACATGCGGTGGTCAAACCGTTGGTTCCTCCATGACTAAGGGCTAACATTGTTTCACACCCAGCGGTTCCCAGCTCAAAGGAACCATTTCGCACCACCTATTCACGTTTCCCACCCTACCCCCAACCACCCTACTCCCACACTCCCTCCCTCCCACCCGCCTATTGACCAGCCAGCTCCATCGATTGTTCGCTGGGCCTCAGCCGGTCCCAGCTGCCCCCCCTCTCTCACCCCCCCCCCCCCCCCCCCCCCCCCGCGAATCACCGCCCCCAAAGAAAAGCACAGCCAGTGTTCCCGTTGTTTGGCAGTGGGCCGTGACTGCCCAATGTCTGACGGTCAGATTGAATTGTGACATCTGCTACTGCCGCGGCTGATTCAATTTAAGCGGGGGCCATGTGCAGAGCCTCCGAGGTTAAGGGCGTATGGCTGGGTCGGAAGGTTGGGAGGGTAGTGTGGGGGGGGGGGGTTGATTGGTGGTGGGGGGTGGGAGGGATAGTTTGGAGGTGGTGGGGAAGGGAGGAGGGGCTAGTGTTGGGGGAGTGGTGGGAAGAGGTAGGAAGGGGCATAGGGTTGGGAGGAGTGGTGAAGAGAGGAAGGAGGGGCTAGTGTTGGGGAGTGGTGGGAAGAGGTATGATGGGGCTAGTGTTGAGGAGTGGTGGGAAGAGGTAGGAGGGGCTAGTTGGGGATTGTGGGAAAGTCGGAGTAGTGTGGAGCAGGTGGAAGAGGTAGGAGGGGCTGGTTAAAGTGTTGGGGGGAGGAAGTGGAGGAGGCTTATTGTTTGGGGGAGTGGTGGAGGTGGTATAGTGTTGGGGGAGGTGGGAGGGCTAGTGTTGGGGAGTGGTGGGAAGAGGTAGGAGGGGCTGGGGTTATAGTGTTGGGGGAGTTGTGGGAAGAGGTAGGAGGGCAAGTGTGGGAGGTGGTGGAGGTGAGGTAGGAGGGGCTGGGGGTTTGGTTGGAGTTTCGGGGAGTTGTGGGAGTGGTGGGAAGAGTGTTAGGAGGAGGGGATTATCGTGGGTTGGAGAGTGTTGGGGGAGTGGTGTAGGAGAGGTAGGATATAGGCTAGAGTTGGGGAGGGGTTATAGTGTTGGGAGAGTGGTGGGAAGAGGTAGGAGGGGCTAGCAACTGGGAAGGATGGGTGGTGAGAAGAGAGCCTAGGAGGGGTGGAGGGCTAGTTGGTTGGGCGAGTTGGTGGGAAGAGGTAGGTAGGAGGGGCTAGTGTTGGGGGAGTGGTGGGAAGAGGTAGGAGGGGGTGGGGTTATAGTGTTGGGAGAGTGGTGGGGAAGAGGCTTGGGGGAGTGCGTGGGGGAGGGGCTAGCTTTGGGGGAGTGGTGGGAAGAGGTTGGGGAGAGGAGGTTAGAGGGCTAGAGATGGGGGAGTGGAGTAGGTAGGAGACGTGGCTAGAGTGGTGGAAGAGGTAAGGGGCTAGGTGGGCTAGTGTTTGGGATAGTGTTGGGGGAGTGTGGGAAGAGGTAGGAGGGGCTGGGTTATAGTGGTTGGGGCGTTGTAGTGTTGGGGGAGTAGGGAAGAGGTAGGGGGCTAGTGAAAGGTATGAGTTAGTGGTATAGGTAGAGGGGCTAGTAGAAGGGGAGGGAGAGTGGGGGAAGAGGTAGGAGGAGGCTACGTGTTTGGGGAGTGGGGGGGAAGAGTAAGGTAGGAGGGGCTAGTGTTGGGGGAGTGGTGGGAAGAGGTAGGAGGGGCTAGTGTTGGGGGAGTGGTGGGAAGAGGTAGGAGGGGCTAGTGTTGGGGGAGTGGTGGGAAGAGGTAGGAGGGGCTGGTGTTTGGGGGAAGTGGTGGGAATGTTGGAGAGTGGTGGGAAGAGGTAGGAGGGTCTAGTGTTGGGGAGTGGCGGGAAGCGGTAGGAGGACGGGGTTATAGTGTGGGGAGTTGTGGGAAGAGGTTAGGAGGGGCTGGGTTATATAGAGTGGTGGGAAGAGGTAGAGGGGCTAGTGTTGGGTGGAGTGGTGGGAAGAGGTGTAGGGGAGTGTTGGGGGATGGTGGAAGAGGGTAGGGGGCTAGTGTTGGGGAAGAGGTGGGAGTGTTGGGGGAGTTGTGGGAAGAGGTAGGAGGTGGGGAGTGAGGTGGGAGGAGGTAGGAGGGGGTGGAGTGCGTTGGGAATTATAGTTTGGAGGAGTGGGATGTGCGGGTTGCTGGCTGGTGAGTTGGGGGTTGTAGTGTTAGGGGAGTGGCGGGAAGGGCTGGAGGTTATACACTGGTAGACCCGGGAGTGGGGGTGGGTCGGTGGTTGATTGGGGGTTATAGTGTTAGCGGAGTAGGGGGAGGGGGGAGGGTTTTACTAGTGGGGGTCGATGAAGGTTGGTGGTGAATTAGCGGTTATATGTGTTAGCAGAGTGGGGGGTTTTCTGGTGGGGGTTGGTGGTGGATTGGGGGTTATAATGTTAGGGGAATGGAGGAGGGGGGTGGGGTTTTACTAGTAGAGGAGTGAGGGCGGGGGTCGTGTGGGTGGTGGATTGGGTGTTATAGCGTTAGGGGGAGCGTGGTAAGTGGGGTGTGGCGTGTATCGGATGCCGTTGTGTGGCCTGGGCCATCTGCTATTAGATTAGGGTGGTAGGGGTGGGGGGTTGCCTTGGTGAATGGCGATAACGTGATTCAGTAATGGATTGTGAGCGCTGCCTTAAGGCCTTGTCAAACAAGATGTCTGAGTATGTGAATTGCGGACGCGGAATGCAAGTAATGACTCCAATACACGCCCACTGCCCATGGGGCGCATTCGCATGGATATGCACATGCGCATGTGCAGATCGGGTCAGCGGCATGCTTGGCCTGGTCATGGTCATTCATACCCCATGCACCCCTCTCCCCCCCCCCCCCCATTCCCTCTTATGTTTACTGCATTATTGTAGCGAAATGCTACAGTGCCTAATCCAGTCTTACTCCAACGCAGTATGAACACATCGTCCATCAAAGAGCCAGGCCCGATAACCCAGAACAGTCAGGCTTCCTTGTAGGCTGGTCCTCAAACAGGCCTTTCCCACCCTCCCCCAAATTCCACCTTCCACCTCCCTCTTCTCCCATTCCGGAAGTGATCGGTGAATCACTAAGAGCACAGGCTTCACAGGCGGAAGATTGGGATTTTGAATCAAGTCCGAGTTATAACATTCATACAGGTGCTCGGGATTACTAGGATAAGGCAAGGTCTGGTTAGGGAAGTATCAATATAATATGACTGAGTGTGATATCGGGTAATGGCAGCCTGGTCTTACAGTGGGACAGCACTAGGAAGTCGTCATAAGTGCTCACTGTTACCAGTCGGTACCCTCCTGACTTGCATGCTATCAGGATATAAAACCCCAAACAAGGAATATGCCCTCGTCCCCAACCGCTCTCCCCCCCCCACCCCCCACTCTCCCCACCGTACACCAACCTCCGCCTCCTTCGCCACCCAACTTTCCTCCCACGCCAACCTCCCAATCTCAATCTCCCCTCTCTCTAACTCTAACTTACACTGTCTGAATCTTGCCTCAGCCACCGCTGTTCGTCCCCAAACCACTTCTCTACAATCCACTTCCAACCTTTTCCACTTTCCCCAACTATCTGGTCCCACTCTCCCCACACCTTATCGCTCAACCTAATAGATGCAGCCTTTCTTACCCTTCTCTACCTTCATTCCACCAGCCCCATCCCACTCCTACTCCACCCCGATTATCCCTTCTCTCTACCCTCCCTTCCCCATTTCTTCTCCACCCGCTCTCCTCTCCCCCCTCCTCCTCCATCCTTCTCCCTAGCCGCTTTCTGCCCTCTCCATCTCCTCACCCTCATATTTCCCTCTACTCTCTGCTGCTCCCTTTATTTTATCCATTGTCCCCTCATTCTGCCCCTCTCCTCCCCTTCCTTACCCCTTCCCCTCCCCTTCCGCTTGCACTCTACTTCCCCCCCCCCCTCTCCACTTCTCGTTTCCTTCCACTCCCCCTGCCACCCCTTCGTCCTCACCCCCCACCCTCCACTCCTCCCCCTTCCTCCCCATCCTTTCCTCCCCCTCACCATCATCCTTCACCCTGCCCCTCCCTCTCCTCACACCCCCTCCTTATCCCTCTCATCACCTCTCGTCCCTTCCCCTCCCCTTTCCCCCTCCCCTTCCCTCCCTCCTCTCCTCCTGATCCGCCCACTCCCCCTCCCCTCCCCCTCCCTCCCTCCCCCCTCCCCCCATTCCCCCCATTCCCCCTCTCTCTCCCCACCCCATCTCCGCACCACCGCACCCTCATCACCCCCACTCCAATAAGACCCCCAATCCCAGATCGCGGTGGTGATGGATTGAGCAGCGGCCCCGCCACCGACAACTCTAAGCGAATCGACTTTCGCTGCTGGACGGACATTGTCATGCAATGAAGGATTTCTGCTTGATTCGTAAATGTAAATGTGGG
Organism: Branchipolynoe longqiensis; assembly: GCA_030323885.1. Classification (NCBI taxonomy): domain Eukaryota; kingdom Metazoa; phylum Annelida; class Polychaeta; order Phyllodocida; family Polynoidae; genus Branchipolynoe; species Branchipolynoe longqiensis. The sequence continues at coordinate 72,036,834 of CM059188.1, forward strand.
TACTTTTTGCCACGTCATATACGGCGACTGGCGCCGCCTAATTGCATCGTCCTAGCCGGCGTGCTTCTCAGTACCCGATACCACGTGAGGTCTAAATCACCAGTGCACACCATTGAGAACTTTAGTCTAAATGGTGGTGCGCCATCAATTGATTGTACTCACTGACTGGAGCTTTTAGTCTGTTATTCACTGCAGCCTCCCACTGCGGTATCGGGTTCTGGCCATTCATTATGCGCTGCATGTGAGTGTGGCTTTCATTGCTGGCGATGACGTGCTTCTGCTGGTGATAGCCGTCTCACGCAGGACAGCTTTAATATCTTAAAAGAGTAGTAACTGCTGTTGAGTTCTGTGTTGCAAACATCAGAGCTGGAGCTATTGGCTTGAGTTAGACCAGGAAAGGGTGAAAGGCAGGGTACTTACTACATGTCTTGTCATCCTTCCTGGTGGCAGACCAACTGCTCCCATTCAAGGCAGGACTTGGGCAACGTAAATATAACACATTAAAGAAAGAATCAGAGTGAAACCATAGCTACAACCACATGGTTATCTTTCTTTAAAGCTGTAATTTCCGATGACCTTAGAGGTTGCTAGGACGTAAAACAACAAACAAATAATCACATTTTCGAAACCAAAACACCTCCCTTGATGTGATCCAACTTAGTGTCGTCACTAATAATTTATTGCTGAATTCAAGGAATACTGGGTCAAATTAATAGAACTTGTCCCTGTTGAAGCATCAACACCATCATCATAATCACTAGCATTATCACCAACTTCATCAACATCAGCATCATGATCACCAGTGTAGAGGTTTTGGTTCCGAAAATTTCATATTCAACATCATCACCACAATCATCGGTATCGACAGTATTATCAGCATTACCATCATCATCATCAGCAGCATCATACGCCTCATCAAGCTTCATCAGCTTCATCAGCTTCATCAGCATCATCAATGTCATCACTACCATCAGTTTTATCAGCATGATTAGCATCATCATCAACATCATCAGTACCATTAGTCGCCTATGCATCAGAATTAACATCATAAGCATCCTTAGTACCATCAGGATAATCAGGATCGACATCACCATCACCGTCATCAGCAGCATCATTCCATTCATCAGCAACATCAGCATCATCCCCGTCACTAATGTCATACCCATCAGTACCATCCACATCTTCATCAATATCGTCATCAGGATCATCAGCGTCATCCCCGTCAATAATGTCATACCCATCAGCATCATCAGCATCATTAGCGTCATTAATGTCATGCCCATCAGCATCATTCGCATCAGCATCATCCGCATCAGCATTATCCACATCAGCATCATACGCATCAGCATCATCACCATCATTAATGTCAAATCCATCATCAACATCTCCATCATTAGTATTATCAGCATCATCAGCATCATTAATGTCATACCCATCAGCATCATTGGCATCCTCATCATCCTCATCATCGCCTTTCAGAATTCACACTACCCATGGTCAACATTAAGCGCTCCCACCCGACGGCCAAGTGCACTGAGTGGTATGACCTTAGTGGGTTTCCTCAGGTAATTCCGGATCCCGCAGCGTCCTAATCTGGCTGCACTTGCACATGCGACAGCAAATCAGGACTCGGGAGTAATGGAGCAACGCTCATTGCCAGAATAACGGCTTCACATGAGGAACTCGTTGTTCTAGCGGGGTGCTGAGAATACTGTACCATTCATATGTTTGCAATGGCGGAGTGATTTTGGAACCATTAAAGTGGTAGCTGTGGGTTATTTGCAGCAGAGAACTTAATGGTAGTTACTGATCTTTTAAAATATTGCGCTGTCCTACATGAGAGTGCACTGTGGCGACTGGAAATGTGTCATTGCCAGCAATGAAAGCTGCACTCACATGTACTGCATAATGAATGATGAGAACCCGATACCGCAGTGGGCGACTGCAGTGAATGAACAATGGGCATTGATAGATGAATATGTGGTTTGTTTGGTTCACACATGATTCAAGCTAGACTGGCTGGTCTAGTGGGTAGAGCATACGCTTCCTCTGCGAGAGTTTGTGGGATCGATCTCCAGCCGAGTTAAACCAGATGCTTAACAATTTATTCTTATAGACATTACCTTGCAGGGCACTTGACATTAGGAGGATAGGGTATGGTTGGGGGCTATTTCAGTACCTGGATACCGTTACCGAGTAGGTTATCATGTTATGCGATAACATCGTATCTTGTTGGAACACTGTTGTGATGTCGCCAATCAGTGCCCATTGTCACAAGTCGGGACCCATCCTTATATGACATCATATGTTGGTAGGGTATCGAATCATGGTGCTGGCGGCCGGGTCTCTCACTGAGACAACACTATAAAGTCTTCATGTATTGCACGCTGTCACAAGTCGGTATCCGTCCCGATAGGACCTTAGATTTTGCCAGGACATGACAAACACCAATATATTGAATGGGACGCTATAGTTATTAAATCTAATACTGAGGCATTCTAATGTAGAGAAATGTGCATGCCGGTATGAAACTATATATTAACTATGAACTGTGTATTTAGTTCCTCTTATCTGACACTCCACCAGCCTTGTCTTGGTTCCAGCACCATAACTGACATTCCTCCAGTCATCTACTGGTCAGGCCTTCTGCCTCCCCTGGTGGCGCCACCTTGCTGCGTCTTCCTCGGTGACACTCTCTGACACATTTTACTCTTTTTTTAATTTTGTAGAAATATATATATATATATATAAATAAATTCATCCAGTGTCTGTGGCGTGGGGAGTTGGGGGCACCCATATGTGCAACTCCCCAACAGCTGCGGGGGGGGGGGGCACTCCCCCAATGCGCCGATGGAAGGACTAGCAAAGTTTATATATTCCCCTAGCATTTTTTCTTGTTGGTACATTATTTTTTTAAGCAGGGGAAAGTTAAATTGCGGACGATTGGTCTTCCTCATTCCACTGCTCCTTGCCCTATCCTAATAATGCTGAGCACCTGGATAGGAAGCAACAAGTATACATTTTTAAGTCATTGGTTTGACTCGACCAGGGTTCAAACCAACGATCCAACGATCTCCGAACACAGGGAGACGGACACTCTAACTCATTTGGGCAGCCTGTCTGGTCTTATACTTGTATAATGCGTCATACATCACATATTTGTGTTAATTCTTGTACTCTAACTGTTATTCTAGGAGAATGCAATATCCAGAAAAGGACGGTGAATAATATCAGAATTGCCGCGTGCTGTGTGTGTGTATGTGTGCCTGTATGTGTATGTGTGCCTGTATGTGTGAGTGTGTGTATGTGTGTATGTGTGTATTTATGTGTGTATGTGTGCATATGTGTGCCTGTATGTGTGTATGTGTGGGTGGGTGTATGTGTGCCTGTATGTGTGTATGTGTGCGTGTGTGTATGTGTGCCTGTATGTGTGTATGTGTGTATGTGTGCGTGTATGTGTGCGTGTGTGTATGTGTGTATGTGTGCCTCTATGTGTGTATGTGTGTGTGTCTGTATGTGTGCGTGTGTGTATGTGTGTATGTGTGTATGTGTGTCTGCTCTGCAGCTGCCTTGATGGGTTTATCGACCGTTATGTATGGAAATTCTCCGTGCCATTCCATCCTCTGTGGGCAATTGAGTAAGTGTGTGCGCAGTAGTGGGGAGAAGAGAGGGGAGGGGGAGGAGGAGGGACGGGGTGAGGAACGGGGAGGGGGTGCAGTAGATCTATGTTATCCATATGACGGCACTTAGAACCCTACTTCAGATGCAGACACACCTTCCTCATCCACCGCCAATTCGTTCCCATCAAATGGGCCGGGTTGTTTTTGTATTGCTTAAATAGAGCTCTTGCCTTCCATTTCATCTAATTATGCTGGGCTACCATGCAATCTTCAAATTATCTTCTCATTTTTTCCTTCCCGTCAGCTAGACTAAATTAATTCCATGTTGACGTAGAGAGGTTCATTATCACGTTATGATAATTATCTGTATATTAGGTATTTATTAGTGGTTTTCTTTTCGTTTCAAGGTATGTTTGCTAATATAAAACATAAAGACACCAGCGTACCTTTTTGTTCTGCTTGATCATAGTTTCTTACTGAAGTCGTGTTATGAATATTTTGATATTATATGCTGAACATTTTCACTGCAATCCCAAAACAGTGGCAAACAATTAGGAATGTAGACATATTGGGCCCTACCGTTTACTATGTATATATGACGTATATGTAATGTATATAGAACGTATAACAATGGGTCATGTGAACTTTACTGAAATAGTCTATGGCTGAAGAACCAGTGCCCGAGCACAGAAGAATGATACATTGAAAGGAATAAAATATGTAGCCCTCTAATACATTAGAGGGCTACATATTTTTTATGAAATATATAAACATATATATATATATGTTATATGGATACAATGTATATTTTAAAGCATATACGGGGGTGTTGGTTGGGGTATGTGTTGGTGAGTGTGTTGGTGTGGGTGAGGGTATGGGAGTGGTGAGGGAGTTAGTGGGAGTGGGTGTGATGGTGTTGGTGGGATGGAGGTGCGGTAGGGGTATGTGGGGGGTCCTGGTGAGGACATTGGTTGTTTGGGGGTTGGTGGGGTGGCGTTAGGGTGGAGATGAGGGTGGAGGACAGGATGTTGGTGAGGGTATTGGTGTAGGGTGAGGTGAGGGTAAAGGAGGGGGGACAGTATTGGTGGGAGTGGGGGTGGTGTTGGTGTTGGTGGGGATGGAGTGAGGGTCCGTGTGAAGAAAACACACCATTTACCTAGGTGATGGTGTTGGTGGGAGTGGGAGTAGTGGTGTTGGTGGAATGGAGATGGGGTGGGGGGTATGGGCGGGTGAGGGGTGCGAGTGGGGGTCCCGGGTTAAGAAAACACCATTTACCTACGTCAACTCGACGCGTGCGTGGATCCATACTGACGTGCCATGGACGCCGTAGATTGTGACGTAGATGGTGTCACGTGACGGACAACGCCGTGTGAAGTGGGTCCACTGGCAGCCCCGATAACGTCTATAGTACTCGGCACCGGAGGAGTGGCAGGCGGGGGTGGGTGGGTGGGAGGGTGGACAGGGGCACTTCAGTCCTCTATGGTCTCATAGCGTCATAACACACCCACTATCCCCACTCCCCCACTCCCCCACTTATCGTCCATTTGCCCACTCCCCCCTCACACCCACACTCACATATGGGTCACTCTCCTGAAAACTGGTCAGCATGAGATGGGATTTTAAAACATCAATAAAAACCTTCCTACTTATTTTTTTCCTTATACTTTTCATATTCATGTTCAGATTTGATGAAAGAAATAAGGGAAATAAAATAAAACTGTGTGCAACTTTGGTCTTTTTAGTTATGAACTGTTTTTGTACCAAAAAAACCCATTTTACAGTCAGCCATTTGTAACATGACATATGGGACGTGGTTGAATCCTTATTAACATCTTGTATTGCATTGATATATCAAACAAAACAGTTCCCAAATCAAAGAGGAAGTATGTATTAACATGTATGCATGCTTAAATTTAAAAAAAATAAAATTTAATGTCTTCAGAAATAACATTACAAATTTCCGTCACACGTGTAACCGTGGTGTCTGGATGCCACACAAATATTGTACACTAATTATTCAGTGAATAAAGCATGGCTGGGAATTACTTTTTTTTATCAATATAAGCACTGGATATTTCTGTATATTATGCCACGATTAATATGCTTCTAAGTATGATATCATTTAATTCTGATTAGATATTTATTAAGCAGACTGTGTGGTGTCCTAAACATGTGTTACACGTGTGACGCACATGTTATACTGCCATAAGAGATATCTTATTCATGGACTACACCTTTATTTTTGATCTCATCAATTTATATTTTACATAGATGTAAAGGGGAGATTTCCAGCTTTCATTTGCAACCAAAAAATGTAAGAAATTCAAATATTAAATTTTAACTCTCCATGTGACACTTCTGGCCAGTTTTCAGGAGAGTGACCCATATACACACCTCAATCTCCTCCAACCATCAGTGGGCCTGGTGGCCGAATGGGTAGAGCGCGGGCCTCGCGTGCGGGAGTTCGGTTCACAGTGGAGTCAAACCAATGACTTATACATTGATACTTGTCGCTTCCTGAGTGGGATATCGGGTCATGGTGATGACAGCCTGATTTCCCAGTGGGGCAGCACTATAAAGTGACCATAAGTGTTACAGGTCGGTACCCGTCCTGATATAACCTTAAATGTTACCAGGATCAATTAAAAATAGGAAAAGCTTGTTTGCCACTATACAGACAAAGAAACTTATTTATTTTGGCCACATCATTCGTCAGAGTTCAATATACCGTACATTGTTGGAAGGGAAGGTGAATGGCAACAGAGCGAGAGGGAGACCAAGAACATCATGGTTTACAAATATTTCACAGTGGACAGGCTTGAATTATTCACAGTCTATCAGAACAGCACACCATCGGGACAAGTGGAGAACCATTGCATCCAACCCTCGACTAGAGGACGGAACTATTGATTGATTGATTGTTACCAGGATGTAAAACTCCAACAACCAACCAACCTTCCACCATCATCCCGTTCCCGACATACCCCCCCCCCCCCACCCCCACCCCACATGCGCAAAGACTCACACATACACCTCAACCTCTTTCCAACGTCACCCAGCCCTCTACATATCCCCCCCCCCCCACACACACACACAAACACACACACACAAACACACACACTCACACACGTCTTCGGTCTAGTGGCTGCAGCTGACGAGCGCATTTCTCCCCACACACCCTAGGGGGCGCTGCGCTTAATAGGGATCATTCCTGAACGAGCTACTCGGCCCGGGCCCCGTTGGAGCTGGAGGCAGGGTGAGGGAGAGGGGTGATGAGTGGGGTATGGAGGGGCGGAGTGTGGGTGGGCGTGAGTGACTCGGTACGTCGGCTTTCTTGTGTGTGGGTGAGTGGATTAGGGTGGGTGGGGGTTGGTTGGGGTAGGTGGGGTTGGAGCTTTTGGTGGCGTGGGTTGAAGAGTAGAACTAGAAGCAGCGCGAAGGGAGGAGGAAGGACTCGTGGTGGGGAGAAGAGAGGAGAAAGAAGAGGGGAGAGAGGACCTTCTGGCGGGAATATATCAGTTCCGAGATATCAACGTTGATGTCCACCCATCCGCTAGACAGGGTATCGGTATGAGTCTGGAGCACAGCGCAGCACTATACACTGGTTATATGTTTACACAAAATATATATGCGCATCTTGATACATCTATCCAAATGTATATGCATACACATATATACGTACACACATAAACATATCTACATATGTATATATATGCATATACATACATATATACCTAACTATATGCATATGTATATATACATACACATACATATACATGTATACCTATGCAACCAGTGGTCCACAACTGGTTCATCAAAGGCAGTGTGTGGTGTGTGCTGTTCTGACTGCGGGAAAGTGCAAATAAAAGACCCCTTGCTGCTTATCAGAAAAGGAGCCTATGTGGCAGCAGTGGGTTTCCTCCAAAGAAATGTCAGAATGACCATATAATAGACAATAAAAATGAATGTGCTCTAGAGGTGTCGTTAAATAAAACAAGCTTTACATACATATATATATATACATCCTAGTACCTATTCTAGTAATGCTGAGTGCCAGGCTAGGTAGTGACAAGTATAACATGTGTAAGTGATTGGTCTGACTAGGTCAAGATTTAAAATCCCAACCTTCTGTATGACAAGCCAGCGCTTATACCGATTCGCTTGGATGTACATATTCATGGAAAGATTGATAAGCGCTATTGGAGTTTTCAGATGTTGGTAGCGACATCAAAAATGAAAAGATTGCTTGCTAATAACCTTCAAGGCTTTCCCCATCTAACTTAATAATGGACAAATGAAACCATTCAAGAGTAACTAATCATTAAGTTACCACTATTCCACAGGAATGATTTCTCACTGTGGCTATTGCGATACAGGTGTATATGCGAGTGTGGACCATGTAGGCAGCGTATGAGGGAATCTGGTTTGTGGCAGCATTCCCCACTGGCCATCAAACCATCATTTGTTTGGCAGAGTTATATTGACAGCAACAGCTTGCAACGCCTGTGTCGGCAGCCTGGAGGGATAAGGGATTCATGGGAGGATTGAAGCCAATAGGTAGTGAGAGGTCTAAGGGTAAAGAATTTATTTCTTCACAAGCTTTCAAAATATTCACTACATACCCACAGTTATGTTGATTTGATTCTTTGTATCTAATTTCTATACTGGTGCTTTTATTAAGCATTTTTGCTGCATTGAAGGGAACGCTAAGACACGTTAATAGAACATGGAATGCCCAAATGGTAATGGAACGACAAATTCCTGATCTAAAAACTTACAAAGAATATCTGTGCAAAATAAGGCTTGGAAACCCCCAGTAAGCTGCACTGCAAAGTGGCATGTGATATGTCACGGCCCACCTGCAGGATGCCCAATGGAAGGTAACCATGCCAAAAGTAGCCATATAACACACCACACAGCTATGTACAAGCCTATATGTTAATAGGAGTAGGCTAGTCAAGTAATAAGAGTAGAACAAAATAAAATACATATATGCAAAGAAAATCCAAAAAAACTAACATAGGCTACTAACCATACCAACCAATTATCTATCTGCTACTGAAATGCAGGCAATCAAATAACTTATCAGCAGCTACCATGTGGTAAGATAACGTCAACACTACAACTGGCCAGCATTGAAAACAAGCCTGGATATCTGGGATTATATGCTACGGACAGTATAAATACAGCCTCAATAAAAAAAGAATTTAAAAAAAGAACATATTATTGCTGAAGCCTATAATTTCAGCGGTTTTGACGTGCTCGCTGAAATGAATGGTGCATGTTGGGAGCTCAAATCACATATTCTAACTGTAATGCAATTAATCTTTCTGGATATTACTATTGTGTTAAGACATGGGATATTTATCTCAGAAATACATGGTAAAAACGGGTAAGAATGATCATCCCAACAATGTCCCTCCACTGTAGGAATCCGCGCCCCCCCCCTACTCCAGCCCAATACCTTGGCGGAGGAGAGTCATTCCTGCACTATGTTGACCACCTATCCTGTACACTATACATCATAGGCTGCTCCCCCACTTTTAATGTTCAGAATGGGGTGTGCTGCACACAATGCAGCACATTCCACTTCCCCATCACCATGTACAAACCAAATGTGATCGCTTCAATGGCTGGAACACCAGTTAGTGCCTTGGCTCTGACAAAACCTGTGTTCAGATGAATAATAACAAACAAAATTTAAATCCACAAAACTTTGTTTAGCTAACTGTTTATTCAAGTCTAAAAAATGTGTTATCCAAGAGTGTGTTATCCAAGTATGGCTCAAGTTACAGGAAATCTCCTTCATTGGCTATCATCAAGCGAGGATAAATGTGCAGATGTATGTATTTTCCGCAACAGTCCATGCTGCCTATGCCCTGTGTTTGGTTCTAAAAGGCAACATCATAGGATGATTACGAATGAGGGTGGTCGGTGTAGGGGTGGTGCGTGTGGGGGGTGTGGGGGTGGTGGGTGTGGGGGTGGTGTGTGTGTGTCTGGGGGGTGTTAAGGGATTATTAAGAATTCACACACAAAATGGCTGCCTCGCACTTTCCAAAGCATAACCAAACAATTTAGTCAAGGCCTCAAATAATAACCACAAGCAGTCTGCCAAAATGAGGGTGGGTGGGATGGGGTGGGATGATGCACACAGTGGCTATAGGCAACTTGACACCGGGCCATGTAGGTGACGTGTGAGTGAATCGGCTCACCGGAAACATGCGCCGCTGGCCATCAAGCCGTCATTTGTTTGGCGATGTCGTGTTGGCAGCGACAGCCTCTCACACCGCTTGGCAATCACTGCCATGGTAGGGCCTGGCAACAGCACGTCACCGTCCCTAATGATATGTGCTTAATTACACGGCGCCCGGGCACGAGGACTCGGGCCACCAGCCCGGCGGACAGGGGGGACTGTCTACTATTTATGGGCAATTTGCGTGTGTGTGAGTCCCGCCACGCTGTTAGTGTTAGCCTGTATCAGTATTTTGTTTGTTTTCGGTTTCATATCCTGGCAACGTCTGAGCTCATAATACCAGACGGAATGGCCCAATGAGTTGAGCGTCCATCTCCCGTTTTGGTAGATGGTGGGATTCGAACCCATGGGTTCCAACCATGGTCGAGTCAAAGCAATGACTTAACAATTGATTCTTTTCACTTCCTAGACAACTGCTCGGCATTATTAGGATAAGGCAAAGACTGGTTGGCTGAGTGTCAGGATAATGTGACTGGTTGGGATATCAGGTTATAGTGCTAACGGCCTTGTCTCCGAGCGGGGCAGCAATATAACAAATTTGCCATGAGTGCACACTGTCACAAGTCGGTACCTGTCCTGATATGTATGACCTTAGATGTTGCCAGGACGTAAAGCTCCAATGACGAACCAATCTAAGGGCATATCAGGATGGTTAGCGTCACGGCGACTTTTATAATGATGCCCCCTGTATGGAAACCAAGCCGCCAGGGCCAGGACCTGGACCCGATTTGCAACCTGATTGTCCTGATTATGAGCTAACTAGTCCTTGCGCTATCCTAGTAATGCCAAGTGCTAAACTAGGTATTGACAAGTGCCAACTTTGTAAGTCATTCCTTTGACTCGGGCAGGATTTGAACTGCTGACCTTCGGCACGGGAAGCCAGCGCTCTTACCCATTCGGCCACCACGCGTGGTTGTATCGAACTATGCAGCTTTAACTTAAATCATGATGTGGGTCTTACCTGGTTTCATGGCACATTCAGAGTACGCAATATAAGCTTAATGGTTCTCAAGGGTAATGGAATTAGTTCATGCATTATGGAACCATAGAAAGATCTCATGATTTGAGAACATAGAAAATGAGCTTCACCGTTCAGGGTCCAGGAGATTCATTTAGTATTCAAAGGGGAATGCTGTGGATTCATGTTGTACCAAATCGTTCGTTTTTTGCTGTTGGAGCTTTACGTCCTGGCAACATGTAAGGTCATGTCAGGATGGGTGTACCAAATGAGATGGCTGAATGAGTTCAGCGCCCGCTTTCCATATGACGGGTCATGGGGCTCAAATCCTCTATTCAAACCTGTGCCGGGTCAAAGCAATAACTTAAAGATGTATACTTGTCGCTATCTAGCCTGGTGATGGGCATTACTGGGATAAGGCAGGCAATGAGCAGTGGAATGAGGAACATTGGTTGGCGGCATTACAAATATTCTGAGTTCGGCGATCGATATAGGGGAGTTGACGATCTATGGAGGTGGTCGGTTTAAGAGGTTTTACTGTAGTCCAAATCCCATTCTAGACAAAAAGGGAAGTGGTGGCATGGGCGATAATACAATGTCAACAATGATAGCAGAATGCTCTCCAAGGATAATCTGTACTGACAGATCAGTGGAATGGAGCTAGGATAGTGCTAGGAGAGTACTGAATGAAACCTTATTTCCAGGGAAGTTCCATGATTTCCTGACAGTGCTACGTCTATGGGGGATTATCTGTGTTTTCATGGAAATTCACCATCAGTTTCCGTTGTTTAAAGAATAACAATAATAATTTCCAGGATAATTTACTAGTATTGGAGCGAAATTATTTACAGATAATCTCACTATAGACTTCCGCTTTTTTGGTGTTGCCTGGAGATCACTTTCATCCGTGGTAATTCTAATTCTGTGTTTTCTTGATCCACGAGAAAGACAATCCTCCAACATCATCATTATTCAGGGGACCCAGAAGTAGCTTCGTGATTCAACGAATCAATGAAGGGCTTCACAATTCCAGGTCCCAGTGGCGCCATGTCGATTTAGGAGACAATTTAATACCTTCAAGATAAAGGGGAGTAGGCACAGGTTTTAGCATCCAATGAACCAGGGGAGCTTTTTTTTTATATCACGGCATCGGGGAGCGAAGGGGAGGATGGTGGGGGTGGGGGGGAGGGGGAATCTTGTGCTCAGAGTGAGTAAATGGTGACAGTCTGTTAAAGTGGCATAGTCCGATAAAAGGATCACATTTTCGAAAGCAAATCACTACCTAGATTTGAACCGAGATTGTCTTCGTATCAAGCTCTTATTTATTTTAGACTCAATTATAAACATGAATGAATGTAACGTGATATGGCCGGAAGACCAGAGCCTCGGTGCGGGAAAAAAGACCTGTATTCAATGAATAAAATTATCATTTACGGAAAGAATAAATAAAATCCAACTTAGATACTGATCCACTCATTAAATATATGCTGCTACAAAGAAAGGCATACTAAGTCAAGTTAATAGAACCTGTTATCGCTGAAGCATATGGCGTCAGAATGTGGACAAGCATGCAAAATTAATTTCGCTTTAGCAGCATTTGAGATGTGGACTTATCGAAGGATGATGAAAATATCATGGACAAAGAAGATCACCTACAAAGAAGTTCTCAGAAAAATTAAAAATAATAAACGCTTGTTTGCCACTACACAGACAAAGACACTTATTTGTTTTGGCCACATCATTCGTCAGAGTTCAATATACCGTACATTGTTGGAAGGGAAGGTGAATGGCAGCAGAGGGAGAGGGAGACCAAGAACATCATGGTTTACAAATATTTCACAGTGGACAGGCTTGAATTATTCACAGTCTATCAGAACAGCACAACATCGGGACAAGTGGAGAACCATTGCATCCAACCCTCGACTAGAGGACGGAACTATTGATTGATTGATGGCTAGGCTTCAAATATCTCCTAAGTTAGTCATTTTAATCAAAAGAATACTTGAATCTAAAGTAAGCTGGGTTATACTGATCAAGCTAATATATTTATCTCAGAAAATAACCGAAACTCAAAACCATCGAACTGTGCACCTTTAAGCAGGCCTTAAAATCGACAAATTCCACAAAGCAAGAAATCTGACACCGAGAAGTCAAGGACTGCTTATTTTCCACGGTCAATCCATGTACATTTCAGAAAGCTTTGCTATTGCTAATCACCCAAGCTTCAATATCCAACCATGCTTCAACGCGTCCCATTCCTTCACCATTTCCTTGCCTTCATTTGACGTGTCCCTTTGTCGTTTGCCATTTGTTCGATCATTGTTTCCACATGGCAACTGACCAGACGGGATGGCCGAATGAGTTAGAGCGTCCGTCTCCCGTGTTTGTAGATCGTGGGGTCATGGCTTCGAACCCTGGTCGAGTCAAACCGAATACTTAAAAATTGATACGTGTTGCTTCCTAGCCTGGTGCTCGGCATTATTAGGACAGGGCAAGGACTAGTTGCCTAAGTGCCAGGATAATGTGACTGAGTGGGATATCAGGTCATGGTGCTGGTGGCCTAGTCTCCCAGTGAGGCAGCACTATTATGTCGCCATGAGTGCGAACTGTCACAAATCGGTACCCGTCCTGATATGACCTTAGATGTTGCTAGGACGTAAGACAACAACAAACAAACAAAAAATCCACATGGCAAATTAAAATTTTGTTTTCTATTATTTGGTAAATAATGTTATTCTTCTGAATAATACATTCATCTGCGCCAGGGCTCTTGTCGTTTAGTGAAAGACATTGTTATATATTTATTTACAACAAACCAGTTTAATGTTGAATAAACTGAGCGGTGAGAATATGGTGAGTGGTGAAAGAAAATGTACAGGCCTACTTATTGATTGATGAAGGTGCTGCGGGATATCAGTCGGATGACGCATTGCTGGGCGGAAGCACATATTGATAGTTAGTTTCATCGCTTGAATTCTAATGTGGATGCATTGGGTAACTGCAGATGTTTTAATGTTAGGCACTAGGTAGGGAGTAACATAGGAGACTGCCTCAAAAGGTGCTATGCAATGTAGGAGAACACTTTGTCCATTGTAATGATTAACATACTATCTGCTTATGCATTTGCTCAGGATAAACTGATTGGTTTTTTACATGGTGTTTCATAATCCCAATAGAATACATATTGATTTGAAGCAAATGTTCTTGTGTTTTCAGTATAACCATTTCTCTGCTGTTTTGTGTCAATCATTACGATGGACAAAAACAAAAGGGTTATCCACTTTTGAGACAGGCACCAGTAATATACAAGCGTATACCAGCATCTAAGTTGGATATGTAGGATCACATCCAGATAAAGGTGCTTAGTTTTTAAATACATTGATATATTGGGCACCATGCAACTTTAATAAGTGAGCATTATCTAAGCTCGATATGATATTTTATTCTTTCAGCAGACTGTGCAGCTTGTTGAGTGATTTTTGTTGGAATTTTATATCCTGGCAACACCCAAGGTCATATCAGGATGGGTACCGACTGGTGGCAGTGCGCACTATGGCGACTTTATTGTGCTGCCCCAATGGGAGACCAGGTCGCCAGCACCATTATCTGATATCCCACTCAATCACATTATCCTGACACTGAGCAAACCAGTTTGTCCTATCCTAATAAAGCCGAGCAGCTGACTAGGAAGCGACAAGTATCAATCGGTTTCACTTGACCCGGGTGTCGAACCCATAGGCTTGAAACCCACGATCTACCAAAAACGGGAGACGGATGCTCAACTCATTCGGCCATCCCGTCTGGTCTCGATATGGGGACTCAAATCCGGGTAGGTGTTTTGGGTTTCAAATATTTGATTATTTCAGCGGATTGTGCAGCTTTAATGATTCCTAAATGAGGGCGCTGCCACACTGATGAACGGCCCACCTCATCTGTTAGGACTTTATCTCCTTTAAAGGGTGTCGTTGAATTAAAACAATGTGACACCAGAATGTACGCACCGATAACAAGCTGATTGATGTCTGATTGGAAGCGTAATAGCACAGCAAGAAAGAGCTTTAATAGAAGAGAGTAGAATAAGAACAACTCCAACACCACACACACATCAAGAAAGTAAAAACTAAAAACTCCCGTCTTAGCAAATAAATAGTGGATGTAGCTTTTTTGTTTGTTTAGTATTCACATAAGAAAAGAAGACTTGTTCACAAGAGATATTGCCTCATACAAATAGAGAGATGTCGTCTCTTAATGAGTTTGTATCAATGAGTTATGGAAATAAATGAGATGCAAGTTAATTGGAGCAAAGATGAGTTACGTTATTAAAGGATATAGTTGTCCTGCGGGGGGTGATGAAAATGCAGAATTCGAACCCACATCTCTTGCATTCCGGGATAGTATGCTAACCATTACACCATCTAGGTTCCCTGAAATCATCACCCTATCCATGCCTACATGTATCTGTGGTTCCCTTGCCTCAGAGGTCAGTGCCGACTACTACACTCATCCAAATGGGATTTTAAGTCTTTTAAATGGTATACATCCATAAATCGTTTAATGCTTACAATTACATACATACAGGTAATGTACTTATATACATACACAGGGTAGGTTCAACTACCATACATCTCATAGCTTTAAATAATCCTGGTCACGGTACCACTGCCATGGGGTCATGAAAATGGGAAATATTGTGCCTAGAGTAGGATTCCCCCCCCCCATACACACCTCTTGCATCCCAGGCTAGTGTGGTAACCATTTCACCACCTAGCGTCCCTGATGCAATGACCATATGCACGCCTAGCGATCTATGTGGCTCCTTTTTTAAGAGGCCAGTGCAGACTACACAAGGCTCCATTGAATGGGTTCTTACAAGGGGCCGACCGGGTGCGGTGACCGAATCGGTATAGCACGGGGCTCGCATGCGGAACCTCAGGATTTCAGTTCCCCGTCGAGTCAAACCAATGACTTTAAAATTTATACTTGTCACTTCATAGCCAGGCGTTTGTCATTAATAGGATAGGGCAAGGACTGGTTTACTCAGTCTCAGGATAATGTGACTGAGTAGGATATTGGATCATTGTGCTGGTGGCCTGATTTCCCAATGGGGCAGCACTATAAAGTCACAATGAGTGTGCACTGTCACCAGTCCGTATTTGTCCTAATATGACCTTAGATATTGCCAGGACGAAAGACTCCAACAGTCAACCAACTACAAGTGGGCGATAATTGGGCGTCTTAGCTGTTCATTGTGGATTGTTATTGTCTCCTTGACGACGTGGGGTCGCTCATAGCAACCACTTATTGTGCCATTGTCATGTTGTGGCTGTCATTATTGTGTGGGAAACAATGGCACTTCCTCCACTTCCTGCACATCCAACACAGTCTACCACATTATCACTGGGACAGAAAACCCCAAGAGCCTCTATCTGACATTCATATTACGCTTGCATACTCCGATGGTTTTGAATTTCTGACATTTTCAAACAAAGTATTGCATAGTCATATGAAAGAATAAAATCCGCAAAACTAAAGCATTGATCTAGATTTGATCCTAGCTATCCAACTTAGATACTGGTGCGAGTATTAAGAATCTATCACTATCTAGGCTAGCGCTCGGTATTAATAGGGTCAACGACTGGTTAGCTTAGTACCATAATAATGTGACTGAGTAGGATAATGGGTCATGGTGCCTGTCGTGCAGTTTTCCAGTGGGACAACACTATAAATTCACCATGAGTGTGCACTGTCACATATTGATGGCGATTCTAGCATGATAGTATTATGATTCTAGTAGTATAGTATGACTCTAGTATGATAGTATTATATTATGATTCTAGTCTTATAGTATGACTTCGACATAAAACCAAGCAATCAACAAACAACAGTTCTCTCTATACCCATGCTATATATATATATATGAATCAAATGGTAACTGCAGTATCCATGAATTTAATACTGGCTTGACAACATGGATCTTTGAAAACCTGAGGAAAATATTGTGGTATATATAATACAACAGATTATGTATATATTATTTATCGGAGTCATCCATAAACACCCTGATTTGACAGCTTAGCATGTTGGAGCAGCCTGGGCATGTTTGATTTGCCACAGAGTAGGCAAATCCCCAAGCGAGCTGCTCACCTATAAGCGCGTTCCTGGTTATCACCCCCATTCGCTGTGAAATGTTGCTCAATAATCGAATATAAATGGTAAGTTCTTTTTTTTTTTTTTTTATAACTATAGTTTATTCGTTGAATAAAATCTTTTGTCAGCGCCGTGGCACTGGTCCTCCAGCCATGTGACAATACAGTTATTTACAATATATGCAGCTAGCCCAAATCAGCTGAAATAACAATATCAAACATTCAAAGACTTACATATGGTATAGTTTGACAATTCACATACAAAAATAGCAGTTATATGTTGTATTCCTACACACTTGATACATACATGTGTATTGATTAGACCTTTACATTACGGAGTGGTTAGGTGCATAGTTTTCCTTCATAGGTTTGTATGCCTACTATGTTGTGAATTGCAAAACTATCATGTTGTTGGAGTTAACATTTTGAGATGGAGTGAGTGTTAGTAGAATGGTTTGTTTATTCTGTTAGATAGAGTGTGGCTAGCTTATAGGGTTATGTTTAAAAGTTAATACCTCAGGTGTGTTTTTTGACTACATGAAGTAGTTTGAGTAAGTAGGTTGTTAGTAATGATGGGATAAACAATGCTTGGAGGATTGTATGTTTCAGTCATTTAGTAGTCTAGTACAGACTTTATTAGTGTCTATGTTTGTACAAAGACCCTATAATAGTATTTGTAGTAGTTGATAGTATTTGGCCAACCAGAGTCATTGTTCTCAACCAGTCAGAAGTAGTATTGTTGCTTAATGAGATCCAAACATTATAAAGAAAATATTTAATCTGTCCTCACCAAATGGGAATACACTAGGTTGTCTTAGAATTGACAATGTTGTACTTTCTGTACTACCGGTACATATCACTGGATGAGATTCATTTGTTTTGTTAACCTCCCCTATGTATGCTCTTAATTATGAATTTCTCATATCACATACATCATAATCAAATAGGGCTCAGCCTTTAGTTCCGCAGCTCGCTAAGCGGGTATGGCGCGGGTGTGTGTGTTGTTTTACGTCCTAGAAACATCTAAGTTCATATCATGACGGGTACCAACTTGTTGTAAAATATTCCGATATTTGGCATATGCAAATGTTCTCTTACTGATTGGTGTATGTGACCAGGCGCATGTGTGTATATATATATATATATTTTACCTCAGTATACAGCCTCAGGCTAGCCTCAGGCTAGGGAGATGGAAGCACGTGAGGTACCAGCAATTAGCATATACAACTCACAACTGGATTACGTGTCGTTGGGTTGCTCCGGCAAAATTAGTCTACATACAAGCAAATACGCAGTAAGTATAATAAAAACTGTGGTTAGCTTAATTATAATGCATTAGAGCATCATTATGGAAAGTCAGACTTTCTTTGGGTCCATTTTGGACGAGTTATTTGGTTATAAAAAACCAAGGATAGAATTCCTTCTCGAAGGATTGAAACCGATCAGTAGCGGTTCTGTCAACACCCGAGTCACCGTGTGATTATGGGTAGAGATGTGGGCTCTGCCTCGTCTCCTGTGGAAATTCTCTCGTACTCTAATAGAGAGTAATGTTGGAGATGCTCCTGGGTTTCTTTTATAGACTCCCCACAAACATTTTCAGGCGTTTCTCCGAGTTTCGTAGCATTTTCTCCAACTTGTTGACGTAGTAGTCACAGGTGGGAGAAGTGTGCGGAACAGAGGGATGGGCGGGACGATACACTGGTCCCGACCCCGCGTAAGGTTTGGGCTTGACCCAAATTCCGCGCACAAATTTAGCTTATTATGCCTGTGTTATAATGGTATAAACACGTTCTCTAACACCACTAGATGTCCAATTGAGTTTGAAACAACCATATTGTGACATATATATATACCGGGACTGACCAAAAATCTTTGTTTCAGTTCCCGATGGCCACGAAGCGGAGTAAGCGCGGTGCAGCAGCAGCCGAGGGGCGTGTTCCGAGTGGATTGGACGAGGAGTACGACTCCTCACCCGTGTTGTCGGCAGTGCCTTCGATACAGCCCGGGGCACATGTTCTCTCCGAGGCGGATGAGGACATAGTGCCTGACGGCGCGGCGGCTCCAAATTGGGAGACTCGGTTTGCGGCGATGGAGAGTCATATTATGTCTCTCAAACTACCGGTGTCTCTTAAACGGTGAATGCCGAGTGTCCAAGATGAATCATCATTTGAGGATTTCTCGGAGACAGACTCAGCGATGGAGCTTAAGGCTCCTCCTCCTCCTTCTCCTAAACGGAGGAAGAAGAAGAAGAAACATATCATTTCTTCTGGTGATGATTTCACCAAAGAACGGGGGAAGACTGGACTTCGCAAAAAGCGGAAGACCAAGTCCAAGAAGAAGAAGAAGAAGAGGAAAGATTCTTCTTCTTCCGATTCTTCCACAGATTACACTTCCACGGAATCAGACTCAGACACACAATATGAAGGTGTCTATGCTGCCATTGGTGGCAAAGTGGCTAAGAAAGTGGAGAAGCCAAAGGCTAAGCGTATTAAAACCACTACGCTTATGCGTGAGACCATTAATGGCCATTTCCGCACATTTAAACCGGCGGAAGTTAGGAGATGATTTAACAGGCATTAAAGGTGTTCCCAACTCCATCATTAAGGAGATGGATCGAGATGTCAATATGACGGATGACCGTAAGAAATTTGAGGGTGTGTTGCACACAGTGCATAAGGCGGTGCTTGGTACCCTAACAGCTATTGCTCCTGTGGCAAATAGAATGCAAAGAGAAAATAAGTTCTCGTCTTTGGCTAAAATGATGGACAAAGGAATTGCATTGTTAGCGGCGGCAGGTAATTAATTACCTGTCGTACCGAAGATATGAAAATGTCTTCAAGTCGGTTTGCACAGATGCTGGCAAAGAAGTGGCTCGCTCAAAGAAGATTACGGATAATGATGGGAAAGAGTTTACTCTCTTTCTCGCTCCAGAGCCGATTAAAGGGAAACCTTTAGATAACACGAAAATGTTTGGTGGTCA
The DNA here is from genome assembly GCA_030323885.1 of Branchipolynoe longqiensis. Classification (NCBI taxonomy): domain Eukaryota; kingdom Metazoa; phylum Annelida; class Polychaeta; order Phyllodocida; family Polynoidae; genus Branchipolynoe; species Branchipolynoe longqiensis. The sequence goes on from CM059188.1 coordinate 72,056,791, forward strand.
ACTACAATACCTCTATAAAGAGGTAGAAACTGCAGCCAAGAGTGGCAAAAACATGGATGGCAAGAAGAAACAGGAAACCCCTCGTTTCAAAAGGTCACGAGGGGATTTTCGTCCACGATGGTTCACCAGGGGAACCAGACCGGGCTCAAACTTTGGTCAAGCTTTTCGGGGCCGGGGCGCTCGCTCAGGCTGGACCGACAACACCGCACGGCCACTAGGCCGAGGCGTCAACTCGCCGAGACCCTTCCCCAGGGGCGGGTCCAAGTAGAGGTCAAAACACAAACGTTACAAGTCCTTGCAGCCTCTAAAACCACACAAACTGTAAGCAACTTTGTGGCTGGCAATATTAATAATCATATTTCTGAGTGGCACAAAATTACTAGTGACCAAGAAATTTTACAAATAGTTAGGGGTGTTCACATTCCCTTAACACAATTTCTGGTACAAGGCAGTATACATTTTCCTTATAACATTGAATCGGTTGAACGAGAGGCACTAACTAAACAGGTACAAAAATTCTTTGAGAAAGGAATTATACAAAAAGTGACATACTGTTCAGGAGAGTTTATTTCAAACATCTTCTCGAGACCAAAGCCTAATGGCGAGGTTCGAATGATCCTGGATTTAACAATCCTTAATAAAAATGGTTGAATATCGACATTTTAAAATGTTCTCGCTAGATACGGCACGAGATCTGATTCACTAAACTGCTTAAACCTGTTTTCTCAGTAATGGCGCGGAAGGGTCACATAATGTTTCCATACATAGATTCCTTTATTATAGCATCAACACAAATTAATTGTGTGAAGGCAGTTTTGGATTTATGTGCATTACTCACTAAACTGGGGTTTTATGTACATCCACAAAAGTCAGTGCTTAAACCAACAAAACAACTCAAATGTTTAGGGTTTATTCTGGATACACAGTCTCTTACAGTGTCGATAACAGAACAAAAACTAATTAAGTTTATGAACACAGCGACCCAGCTTAATAAGTTACCAAAACCTAAAATTAGACAGGTCGCAGTCCTTATTGGGATAATGATATCGTATGCACCCGCTATTCTATAAGGGAAGGCCCATATTAAATCTCTAGAAATAGATAAAAATTTAGCGTTAACACAAACTAAAGGGAATTTTGAGCGAAAGATGTTTATTTCACAAGAAGGGCTACAGGATATTGCATGGTGGATGCAACACGTAGCAAGTTCACCAAATCCAATCCGCATGGCGGAACCTAATACGGTAATTACTACTGATGCTTCGTTAGAAGGTTGGGGAGCTCATCGAGATGGGGACACAACAGGAGGTAGATGGCTTGATGATGAAAAAATCAGAACCATATAAAATGCACTAGAATTGCGTGCTATTTATTTGGGCTTATGTAGTTTAGTAAAGATAAATAAATCACAAGTTAGAATACTAACTGATAATACTACTGCCATGGCATTTATTCGTAACATGGGGGGAACCAAATCAAGGCCTTGCAATCAGTTGTCTAAACTGATTTGGAACTGGGCACAGGCTCAACAAGTCTGGCTGACTGTAGCGCATATTCCAGGATCACAAAATACACTTGCAGACCATAAAAGTAGAAATTTCCATGACCATTTAGAATGGTCTCTCTCTCAACACCATTTGTTTAACCATCATTTTTGTAAAATGGGGTAACAACCTAAAGTTTGACTTTTTGCATCACGAAATAATAAACAAGTATCCGGCCTTGTTATGTTGCGCTTGGCAATCCTGAACCTGGGATGCTTGGAAAGTAGATGCATTTGCTATTACCTGGGAAAATAATTATTTTTTATATTTTCCCACCGTTTAGCATTATCAGCCGAGTTGTCAGGAAAATCGGTTTGGAAAGGACACATGCTATACTGGTGGTGCCCGATTGGGACACGCAACCTTGGCTGCCAGCAGTTTCACAACTGGCAAAAGAACATAAACGATTCCCAAGAAAACTCGGGAATCTGACGCACCACGGACCGCTAGTGGTTCACGGCGATGTGTCAACGACGCCCCTGTTGGCATTCCTTTTCTAAGGAAACAGCTGCAGCAATTTGGATTGGATAAAATTACTGAGAATAGGATAGTATCTGATGCCTGGAGGCCAGGAACGGTCAAAATGTACACAACCTATTTTAAGAAATGGGGTGTACATTGTTTGTTAATGAAAGTCAAGCCAACAAATCCAACAATTTCACAAGTAGCTCGTTTTCTTCGTTCTCTAGAGGATGAAGGACTATCCTTTGGGTCGATCAATGCGGCAAGATGTGCGTTATCAATCATATTACCTAGAATTGATGGCAAAACAGTTGTAAAACATTATGTTCTTTGTTATCTACTTCGTTCAATTTATCAAAGGAATCCTCCAAAACCAAAGTATAGTCGGTTTTGGGATGTGTCTATAGTATTTAAGTTGTTTCAGGCTTGGCCTCACAACTCGTGGTTAGATATATAACAATTAGGTTTTAAGGTCGCGGTCCTGTTATTATTAGTAGCCGGACACAGAGGACAGACGATTGTTGCTTTATCTTTAACTGGATTAGAAATAGACAAGAAACAAGCTATGTTTGATTTAGCACAATTGCTTAAATCGAACACGTTAGGTGACCCTTTATCACTGATTCCCTAGACTGTTTTCCCCGAATGAAATTCGAAATTATGTGTTTTGATTCAGCCATACGGGCTATATATCTAAGACCAAAAATTTACGTGACATCACAACAACTATTAGTGAGCTTTATAAAGCCACATAAGGCAATTTTCATGAGACGACACACCCTTGCCAGATGGACAATTACGGTGTTGAACTTGCTGGAGTGATACGGGCAAATACTCTTCCCACCCAACAAGAGGTGCCAAGGTCTCTCCAAGGCACGGTTGGCTCGGTATTTCTGTGAAAAGAATACTACGCATGCAGGCTGGAAGATGGCTAAGTCGTTTGCAAAACATTACAACAAACGACTAGAAAAGCCTACCGGCATTGCAAAGCGCCTGCTCGCCAACTAACAAGAATAGGTGAGAACAAAAACGTTGAATGTTATAATAAGAATGAATGATAGTAAGGATAAAAATGATTTATGTAAAACTCCCTAGCCTGAGGCTAGCCTGAGGCTGTATACCGAGGTAAAATAGTATAGTTATACAAATCTTACCTGGGTATAGATGATGGATAACTGTTGTTTTCCCAAGGTATAAGCCTCGGGTAGATGTGGGCTAGGGCCCACCCACCACGCCCTGCCACGTCTATCCCGTTGGTGTACCATTACGGGAAAATCATAGTATCCATTGTATTGAAAGATCATTTTTTATCCTGAATAAGTAAGTTAAAATTGCTGGTACCTCACATGCTTCCTTTTCCCTAGCCCACGTCTACCCGAGGCTTATACCTCGGGAAAACAACAGTTATCCATCATCTATACCCAGGTAAGATTCGTATAACTATACTATATATGTATGGGTTGGTGGTGCCTGAGTGGGATGTAAATAGTCATAGTGGTGCTGGCAGGTCTGGGTGTGATTGCACTCAGGGCCTCCCCCCCCTCTGCTGGGATAGGGATCACCACACTCAAAAGGTTGGTGGTAGCCATGGGGGCCATACAGCTTGTGGTGGTGGGCAGACCACTGTTATCCATGGGGACCAGGTATGCTGGATCCCTATTGGTAGGGCCAAGAATGCTTGATTCCCATTGGGGGAAAGGGGTGGGGTGATACTCTACAATGAACCCATGTAACTATATAAGCAATAAACCAGAGGGCTGGACTCTCTTTTTCTTTACACTTTATCTTTCTCTTTATTGTTTTTACCATAGCCTGCCTACACAGGCACAGATTCGAGCATTAGACTCTACAAACTGATAAGCACGACGAGTGGATTAGTGGATTGGATTCTATATTGTGACAGAGCACACTCATGGCGACTTTATAGTGTTGCCCCCACTGGGAAATCAGGCTGTCGGCTCCATGACCCAATATTCTACTCAGTCACATTAACCTTACACTAAGCTAACCAGTCCTTGCCCATTCCTATTAATGCCGAACGCCAAGCTAGGAAGCAACAAATATCAATATTAAAGTCATTGGTTTGACTCGGCCGGGAACCGAACTACTGACCTCCCGCACGCGAGGCCAGCGCTCTATCGATTAGGCCACCGCGCCCTGTAGGAGTGGGTGGGGAGATAGGTGGGGAGATGGGTGAGGTGTGGGGGGGATGGGTGAGAGAAGTGGGGGGGAGGGCATCTCCACCTACGCTACTTGCAGCCTGATATTGATTTGACACATACGTCATGTTTGGCCTTTGCCTTGTGTAACACACAGTGGACCGGATGCGGTAGTCGAATCGGTAAGAACGCAGGCTTCCTGTGCAGAAGGTCAGGATTTGGAATCCCGGCCAACTCAAACCAATGTATGACATACAAAATTGCTGCTTGTCACTACCTAACATTTTTTTTCTTGAAGATTTATACTGCCTATCATGGATAAGCCTGAATAGGCTTGTTTTCACCATTAGACCATTTGTCGATAGAAAGCCCGAGCCTACACTTTTACTGACCCAAGGGATTTTTAACCCCCCACACCACATAGACATGGTATGAGAGCAACTGGCCTTTGATGTCGCTGTAAGTTATACACAGTGGTGGAAATCCAAATTGGCAGAGATGGGGGCACAGGGAATCGAACCACTGACCTTCAGATTAGGAGTCCGACCTAGATAAAAGTCAGACACTCTAACCACTCCGCCACAGAGAACACCACATGGCACTCAGCATTACTAGGATAGGGCAAGGACTGGTTACCTCTATATCAGGTTAATGTGACTGAGAGGGAAATCGGGGCATGGTACCCACCGGATTGATCTCCAAGTGGGGCAGCACTTATAAAGTTGCCATGAGTGCGCACTGTCACAAGTCGGTACACATCGTGATATGAGCTTCCATGTTGCCAGGATGTAAAACCCCAACAAGCAACAAGCATCTTCGGGAACCAGCAGACAGTAACTGGGAAGACACAGATTTACCTTAGTTTAAACCGCAACCTCGCTATGCAACCACAAAGGGTGGGTGGGTGGGTGGACGGGTGGGCGGGTGGGTGGGCCCTGCGGTATACACAGAAGGTGATTGATGTGTGAGAACATCCATTTTAACCTTTCCTGCTTGTGTGAGCCGAGCCGAGCCTTCTTATCTCAACGAGGGTTCTCTTGTAAGGTGTGATGCTATATATCTCAACCAGACATACCAGAACGAGACGCTCAACTCATTCTGCCATTGCACCTGCTGTCCTACTTTCTTATATTATTTGACACTCCGTAGCACATAACACAGACACAATTATTTGGTTGAGAATATTAACTCTGGCTGGCCAACATTTCTAGCCCACCGTTTATTTCTTATGGTCAAAATGTCCACTGAGAGTGATCTGATAGCGATAGTGGTGCTCATGCCAGCTGGGCGGCTGCTCGCAGTGGGTTTGTCTCACTGCATGCAAACCCAGGCTGCTGCCATCAGCAGTTTGGCCAATAGTAGTGACCAGTGGACGAGACGCTACTGGAACTCCATTAATAATATGAATGTAATGTATTTATATGGCACATCAATTTCTTATATTGTTAATTGATTGTAGCATTATGTAATAAAATGTAATAAATTGAAAACAGATCAGCCAATATAAATATAAGATTGCACCACTGTGATTGTCTGTATCGATTTCTTATAACGGTAATAATAACGATATTAACAATCAAAATGTGAATTTAACAGAGCGCCTTCAAACGCAAGAACCATTATAAGGCAGGAACACCATGATATGGCATAATTACGCAAGCGACGAGTAATTATGGATGGTGGATTAAGTGAAAATGGGTACAGATGATACGATCTAATGGGAAAGCTCTTTGGGGTTTCTTTAAAAATTATTTTAAAAAGAATTAACCAGGAAATAATTATCTTGGATTACATGAACCTGTTTTATTTTTTATTTTTCATTTTTTACATGATAAAGCATGACATTGGTTTGTCACTCAGATGATTTAAAAATGAAATTTGTTATAATGTTTTAAATGGAGTCACGTGGTGCGATGTGAAGGCTGTTTGCCAGGCAGTTCTAAGTTGATTGGTTGGTTGTTGGAGTTTTAGTCCTGGCAACATCTAAGGTCATATCAGGATGGGTACCGACCTTTGACAGTGTGCACTCATGGTGACTTTATAGTGCTGTGCCACTGGGAGATCAGGCCGCAGGGAAGCATGCCCCTATTTCCCTCTCAGCCACCAGCACCATTACCTAATATCTCACTCAGTCACATTATCCAACCACTGAGCTAACCAGTCCTTGCCGAATCCTAATAAAGCCAAGCACCTCGCTAGGTAGCGATAAGTATCAATTTTTAAGTCCTTGGTTTGACTCGACCAGGGTTCAAACCCTTGGATCCCACGATGTATCAAAATGGTATATCGTTGAAGATTTATACTGCCTATCATGGATAAGCCTGAATGTGCTTGTTTTCACCATTAGACAGTTTGTCAATAGAAAGCCCGAGCCTACACGTTTACCAACCCAAGGGATTTTTAACCTCCCACACAACATAGACATGGTATGAGAGCAACTGGCCTTTGATGTCGCTGTAAGTTATACACAGCGGTGGAAATCCAAATTGGCAGAGATGGGGGCACGGGGAATCAAACCAGCGACCTTCAGATTAGGAGTCCGACCTAGAAAAAAGTCAGACACTCTAACCACTCCGCCACAGAGAACTGTGCCCACTGATCTAGATTAGTCCGAAATCGCCATTCACCATTCACCATTGTTTTTTCCCCCCTGAAATCCAAATAAAAATAGTCTTGAATTCCTACCAAAAACAGCTTTAAAAAAGTCTTGCATTCCAAATCTTCATATGTGAACAGACGGACCCTGCTAGGTACATTGAATTCCTACTTAAGCAGTCCTTGCTCAAATTTAGATCGGAGTGTCATTCACCCCTACCCCGGATTGGAGTGAATCTTTCATCTAGGTTTTATATATGTATGTGATGTATAAGCATGATGCGAGTATAAAGACATGGAAGGGAGTTGTTATTATTACTATTCTATTTGTTACTGCTATTCGTTGTATCATTTGGTGTGGAATACCCCCTCAGATGTGACCACTGGCGCCACCACCACCAGCTTTCCTAACTAGGGACGCTCAACACTGTCATTCGTGCACAAGGATTTGTCTTTTTATAGGCTAGGGCTTAATATTCCCTATGACAGAGAATAAATCATCTCAACCCACTTCTTCCTTTCCGTCCTTCTTTGTACTGTAGCCGGTCTTTCTATAAATTATATAGACAGATGGAGAAGAGAGATGAGTGAATAATATGCGGTCGATATGTAAGAGACGCACACTCCTAGCATTTGGTAAAAAGACACACCAATCAACGACACATCAACCGCGACGGTCCTTACATGGCCGAACGCATGCGCAGGAGATATTGGGCGCGCGTGCGCAGTGACCGATAGCTGGTATCGACCACCGGTCAGCCCTCAGCGGGCACCCCTCAGCGGTCAGCCACCCCGTCCCCCGACTCCCGTCCACCCGACTCCCGTTCCCCCATCCTCTTGTCCCTCCGTCCCGCCGACTCCCGGCCCCCCGTCCCCTGACGCCCGTCATTCCGTCCCCACACCCCCGTCCCCGCCCATTACCCCCGTGCTGGTGCCCTGTCATCAGGGTCCGTACAAAGGGGTGACTGGTCAGGTCTGATCCGCCTGGTCCAACTAGCCACCCCACACACATTAGGTCGCGAGAACCACTGTCTCGGGGCGGGCCCAGTAGGCGGCGGCCGGGGAGAGAGAGGGGGGAGGGAGCGGGGTGGAGGGAGGTTGCCGGGGCCCTGGAGGCGAACGGGGTGGAAGGAGCAAGGGAGGGAGGGAGGGGGACGGAGAAGCAGGGAAGATGACGGGAAGGGACGGGGGGGTGGAAGGAGCGAGGGAGGGAGAGAGATGGAAGAGCAGGGGAGGGGAAGGAGACGGGGAGGGATCGGAGTGGAGAAGGCAGGGGAGGGAGGGATACGGAAGAGCAGCGAAGGGGAGAGAAGGGGGTTGGGGAGGGAGCGGGGTGGATGGAGAGAGACGGAGCAGGAAGGAAGGGAAGGATGGAAGGGATGTATGAAGGAGCATGAAGAAGGAGGGTAGTGTCGGTGTGGGAGGGGGGTTTCGCAGCGGGTAGAATTGGGTAGCATCATTGAATATTCTAATTTGTTTTTTAAAATCACAATAAATCAATTAGAAAACAAATATTTCCGGAAGACCAATTCCGTTGCTTAAAGTTGCATAGTCGGAGAAAAGCATACAATGTTCTAAAGCAAAATACTTATTTAGATCTGAATCTAAAATATCACACTTAGATACCTGTGCATATACAAGGTAGATACCGGTGCACATATTTAGCATTGTTGGCTGCACAGAACGGCATGCTATGTCAATTTACTAGAGCATTTTACTGTTGAAACTAATAGGATGAGACTAGTGAGACTAGTGAGACTGAGCATTATGACCAGAATTAATTTAGCATGTTTACACTTCAAACCTATCCAATGTTAGCCACCTTATTTCAAAGTCAATTCAAGTTAATGCAAGATAGATTACAATGAGAAACCTATCATGTGAATCCTAGGAAATGTTAGAAACTCAAAACCATCGGACGATGCAACTTTAACCAACTACTGTACCCACAACAACCAAAATTAAAAAATATATTCTAAACAAAAAAGTGAATGGGACGCCGGTGTGTGGGAGGGGAAGCTGGTTCACATAGATAGCTGCTAACATGGGCACAGCATCGCCCATTTTTTCTTGAATATTTATACTGCCTATCATGGATAAGTCTGAATAGACTTGTTTTCACCATTAGACATTTTGTCGATAGAAAGCCTGAGTCTACACTTTTACCGACCCAAGGGATTTTTAACCTCCCACACCGCATAGACATGGTATGAGAGCAACTGGCCTTTGATGTCACTGTAAGTTATACACACCGGTGGAAATCCAAATTGGCAGAGGTGGGGGGCATGGGGAATCGAACCACCGACCTTCAGATTAGGAGTCCGACCTAGAAAAAAGTCAGACACTCTAACCACTCTGCCACAGAGAACACCACATGGGCCTGTACCCCACACTCCCACAGCCACTCGCTCCCCCAGCCCTCCCCTCCCTCACCCACTCCTCACGGCCCCCATTCCCCCCCCCCCCCTCCCTCCATGTACACACACATACTCATATAGTTCAGTGACCACCCGTGTTCTCAACCCAAGCGGCCCGTGGAGGATGAGAGTCAGATGAGCTGCAGTTGATTCAGTTACCCCCCCCCCCCCCCAGCTCCCTACAAACCCGCGCTGGTCTGCCGGCACCCGGGCACCAGCGACTCCCTCCCCCCCACACACACCCTCCCCCCTCCCCTACACACGACCGACGCCGCCGCCGCCACCAGCCGCGTCCCCGATTCGTCAGCCACGATTACATTTGGTGCCGGCAGCAAAACAATCGGACAAGTGCGCTAGAATGCTGTCCGCCCGAAAATGGAGATGATCTAATATCGGAGCCGCTCTGTTGGAGGTGGGGGAGGGAAGAGGGTGGGGGTGGGGGTGGGGGTGGGGGGCATGTAGCCCTTTCTGAGCTGGGAGAGGAGAATCTAGGCTGGCTGTTTGTAGGTTGTTCCGAGTGGTGTCTCCCAGTGTCTATAGCCCCATTCACACACGGGCCTTAAGTCGCCTCAACTAGTTTGCCTCATCCAATCCACCTCGCGAATCGGTCTACATGAAAAACTAGTTGAGTCAAATCAGCCCTAATTTGCCTCACATGGACGTTTTTAGGTGACTTAGATGAAGTGAACTAGTTCAGGCGACTTAATGTGTGTGTGTGAACAGGGCTTATGTGTATGTGCGTATGATACTTATGCATGCAGGAAGGTATGGAACGTAGGTATAGTATGTATGCATGGCTATGACCCCCAATATCTGATGCTTAGTTTTTGTTCTTGGGTTTGCTAAACATACAACCAATATATGAATGTATGTATGTATGTATGAATGCATATATCTATTAATGTATATAAGAGAAGCTGAATTGTAGAACACGTCACTGGATTTGTGTATAAATGTATGGGTGTGACCCCCAATAGCTGATGTTTGTATTTTGTGCTTCGGGGTAGCTAAAAAAACGACAAACAATGTATGAATGGAATGTATCATTTGTATGCATTATAAATGAATGTACATAGCCTGGCACTTGGCATTACTAGGATAGGGCAAGGAATGGTTAGCTCAGTATAAGGATAATGTGACTCAGTTGGAAATTGGGTCATGGTGCTGGTGGCAAGGACTCACAGTGGGGCAGCACTATAAAGTTGCAATGAGTATGCACTGTTCGAAGTCGGTACCCGTCCTGATATGACCATAGATGTTGCCAGGATGTAAAACTCCAACAAACAAAGAGATAACAATTGCAGGACACAGCACTCGATTTGTGTCTATAAATTGATACAGTGGTTTATTATTAAGTAGGGTTTTCGTTGTTAAAATTGGTGCATGTTGTACAGTTTTACTATAACACCATGATATAGCCCTCTATTATACAAAGTAATGTAACAGTTTATATAAGTATCAGTTTATATGACACTTACATGACAGTAACACACAATAGTTACCACCACTGTAAAAAAAAGAAAGCATTGCATGCGTGTAAATAATAAGCCGTCATATAGGTTCATAGAATACAAGGCTACATCACAGTTCTATAACAAAGCATTACATCAAGTATTTTTGTAATAGCATGAGCCTTCAGGAAATAAAACACTGCATCATTAGCACCCACCCATACGCAGCATGCACCAATCACTTACCCAGCACGCACCAATTACTCACCCAGCACCCAGCATGCACCAATCACTCACCCAGCACGCACCAATCACTCACCCAGCACCCAGCATGCACCAATCACTCACCCATCATGCACCTATCCTCCACTCACCATCACCATGCACCCACCATCCATAACTCACCACGCACAACAAACCATACAATACTCACCACCACCATGCACCCACTACACACCACCCACTACCCCCCAGCCACCACCCAGCATGCACCAATCACTCATCCAGCACCCTCCAGCCACCATGCACCTATCCCCCACTCACCATCACCATGCACCCACCATCCACACCAACCATGCACAAGAAACCATCCACTACTCACCACCACCATGCACCCACAACCCACCACCCACCCACCACCCACTACCCACCGCCCATCACCCAGCATGCACCACCCGCCATGCACCACCCACCATGCACCACCCACCATGTACCATCCACCACCCACCATGCACCACCCACCATATACCACCCACCACCCACCATGTACCACCCACCATGTACCACCCACCACCCACCATGCACCACCCACCCCTCAAAGGCGTGAACCCGTCTCAGAAGCCGGCGTGTAAACTATCACAGAATGACAGACCGTCACGTGATTTGCCCTATACTTCGTCACATATAGCCTTGTGCAAGAAACCAGACCTCTTTCAACGTTTAATTACAGAACAGACAGCATTAAAATAAAATAGAAACTGCCACGCATCAGACCATAATGATGCGATAGCTTGCTTCCCGGAGGTGATCGTCAAGAAGCATGTATAAACCACACAGTTGAGGTGGGTTGGTCGGTTGTTGGAGTTTTAAGTCCTAGCAACATCTAAGATCATATGAACACGGAGTTTAGGTGTGTTTCAGCTACACTGTGTGCATGTGAATTATTCTGTGTGCAGCTGTGTGTCATAAAATAAGGTCAAAAAAGTGGAAATCAAGCCGATATTATAACACTGACAGCGAATTTCCATGAAAACGTGGATTTCCCCCCATACGATTAGCACTGTCAGGGAATCGTGGGAAAATGCTGGAAGTCAGGTTTCAACTATCACTGTTGTGCCTATATTATCACCCATACCTAAGCTATTCTTGTTTGGGTTTCGTGTTCTAGCAGTAGCTATGGTCATATAAGAATGGGATTCAAACTACCCAATTGTTGTCGTATAATCCTGATTCCTTGTCATTTTGTTTACCATTAATCGGTAAATATTTTTAAAATCGAGGAACGTAAAAAGCAACGATCAATAATGCATATATATGTATAGATATATGCAGATATGTATATATATATATATGTATATATATCTACATATCTTGGTTGGCTGTTGGAGTTTCACGTCCTTGCAACATGTAAGGTCATATCAGGATGGGTACCGACTTGTGACAGTACACACAGTTAGGGCAATCAGGCTGTCGGCACCATGACCTGCTATCCCATTCTGTCGCATTATCCTGACACTGATCTACCGAGTCCTTGTCCTATCCTATTAATCCCGAGGACCAGGCGAGGAAGCAACAAGTATCAATTTTGTAAGTCATAGGTTTGACTCGCCCAGGAACCGAAATCTCGATCTGCTGCACGTGAGGCCCGCGCTCTACCGATTCGGTCACCACGCCAGGTATCTCCATTATCTACATGTATCTCTCAATACATATATATATATATATATATATTGCCTACATACACATATACATATACATTGCCAATATCTGTAAGCATTAAATACATGACTTATGAACATAAACCATTCAAAAGATCTTCGATTCTAGGATGACTAGTTTCCTAGTTTGCACTAACCATACATAAAAACACCGACATGGATCGGTAACTATGGGTTTGTTCATTTCATTAGGACTATTCGATAGCCTAATGGTTAGGACACTCATCTCTAAGTTGGAAAGGTGTGGGTTCTAGTCCCGATCCAGGAAACGAAATTTTCTTAGTTTGCAACATTCCCCAAGTCGTGAAAGCAGCAATGTCTTATCCGTAACATCAAAGAAAATAATCCATGAGAGTAAAAAAAACTGGCGCTGTGATTACAAATAAAAATCCCTAATTGCTACATCTCGGTGCTAAGCCTACAAGCCAAACCTAAGCCACCGAGCCACTTTTAAACGCAAATTACCAGGCTTATTATTTCCATTAAATTGCACGAACATTCCAACAAAGAATTAAGACCTTACAAATACCTCCACCCTCCCACAACTAATTCTCATATGTAAAAGCTAATGTTCTCATTTAGCTCTAAAGCAATTCTAGAATTATAACTGATCCTCTTTGAACATACAGGAATGGCTCCTAATAATATTTGTGATGTTATGAAGGTGTTTCCGCCCATTGAAACTATCATGACCTTTACCTCTGCAGTGACCTTGACCCCAAACTGAATGGAAACCCTATTTTATTTTTTATTTTTATTTTTTATTGACGAGGTATTTACTCTTCCCATAACGTATAAGCTCCTGTCAGGGTGCTTGTTTTCAATGGGTTATGACTAGAGGACTCGCCCAGTAAATAACACACCAGGTACTGTGGCCGAATCGGTAGAGCACGAGCCTCGCATGGGAGATCGGGAGTTCTGTTTCCGGTTGAGTCAAACCAGTGACGTATAAAATTGATACTTTTCCCTTCCTAGCCTGGTTCTCATCATCAATAGGATATAATAAGGGAAGGCCTGGTAAGCTTAGTTTCAGGATAATTTGACTGAGTGGGATATCGGGTCATGGTGCCAGCAGCCTGTTTTCCCAGTGGAGTAACACTATAAAGGTGCCATGAGTGTGCACTGTCACAGGTCAGAACCCGTCCAGATATGACCTTAAATGTTGTCAGGACCTAACACTCCAACAACCAACCAACAGGAAATAGCCCTTCGGCTTCGAGTGAGTGATTGTTTTGTTGATCAATTCATCACTAGGCGCGCCTGCCCAGGTGTCGATGTGAATGCTAACTGCCAGCTCGGGGTGTATGGCAAGCCCGGCGTGTGTGTATGCCTCAGCCGAACTAGGATCTGCACTAATGACTGAGATTACCCCCACTCTTTTGTCTTCTTTTAATTCTTTCGCAACAGCTTCCTCTGTAACTTAGACAATAAGTATTGGCGAACGTTTTAATCTCTTTCTATCCCTCTCTCTGTATATATATATATATATATATATATGCATATATATGACCTGATATGACCTTAGATGTTGGCAGGTCATAAAACCCCAACAAACTATATGTATACCTTGATATACATATATCATATCAGGACGGGTACCGACTTGTGATAGTGCACATTCATGGGGACATTATAGTACTTCTCCACCAGGAAACCAGGCCGCTGGCACCGTGACCTGATCTCCCACTCAGTCACATTGTCCTGAGATCGAGCTAACCACTCCTTGTCCTTTTGTAGTAATGCTGAGCACCAGGCTGGGTAGTGACATGTCTCAATCTTGTAAGTTATTGGCTTGACTCAGATGATATTCCAACTCTCGACCCTCCACATGTGAAGCCTGGCCCACGTTCAGGGTCCATCTCGGAGGCACCTCGGAGATGTCTTAGTGATGCGTTTTGGCATATTTCCGTTAGGGTGCATCTCAGAGATGCCTCCTATTTCAGACTGGAGATGAAAAGCACCTCGAAAATGGCCACCATATTCAGTGGTTTCAGCCAATCACAGCGCAGCTTTTCCATTGCAAATGGCCGTCGCCTATGGGGGCAGCCATTTTCGAGACAACAAAATGCTTTTGCCGTTCAGACTAGCGTGACATCACAGCCATCTCCAAGGCGCCTCTGAGACAGATCCTGAATGCAGCCCTGCACTCTTACTGATTCCGTCACCATATCCGGTAGGGTTGGCCATAACGCTACTTATAGATTTGCAATGGTAAACAGAATATGTACGAATCCACATGTTAAGACGGTAGTGAGATGCCTGAAAGTAGCCATGATAATAAAGACAAATGCCAACACATTACGTACAGATCCACAGGCCTGACCCACAATCCATTGCCTAACTCAACCCCCCAAATAACATGAAATGCAGCCAGCAACAAAATCTATAAATCACATGTCGGAATTGAAGACAGACAGGACAGCTTCGATGTGAGCTAATGGCGATGTCAGTACATGATAAGAGTAGTTACCCGCCCACACACCACTTCCAGCCGCGTTCGTGGGGCGTAGAACCACAGAAACAAAGCTGAGCTGGTCCAATTGGTGACTTTGTGATATAGACTACAACTACAAGATCAAACGAAAATCTGTTTCTCTCTAACCATCTTATCTTCCATGTTATTTGCTGCGGAGCGGGCATTCTCTACCCCCCCCCCCCGCCTCCTATACCGTGAGCCAACTGTCACTCTGCTCACTTTCAAAACATATATACATAGTATATTTATAATATGTATAGTGTTCGGTTGGTCTTTTATATTTATATATAAGGCCTGATGGCTAATGAGGACCTTTCATTGTAATACCAGTTTGCATGGCTCTGTCGTCAGATGGCGCACCATGCCGGTCCCATGTAATGCTGTATGTTGCGTGTTTCGCCATTTTCTCCACCGTCTCAGCTAGCCCTGATGCGCACATCAGCTATCAGCAATCAGAAATCTATTCACAAATCTACAAATGTGTTCACTGCTATGATGTAATTCTGTTATTTTAGAACCATGAATATTCACTCGGGGGTTGAAATAATTTGATGTAGGAGCATAGCTTACTCAATAAGTGAAATTTGGCTCAAATTAAACCCAAAATCCGAGCCATATTAAGGCCGCCGCCACATCGCCAGCATTATTGCGAATATAAATAAAACAAAAAGGACAAATTTATTCACTGCTACGATCTAATTCTATTATTTAGAACCTTGAATAGTCACTCGGGGGTTGAAATAATGTTATTTAGGAGCATAACTTACTTGATAAGTGAAATTCGGTCAGATAAACCTAAAGAGAACTGCTTCTACCCAACCATGATGGCCGACTTGGACTGGGAACGGGTGCTGCCACCAAGCGCATAGTGAGAGAAATTGCTCATGAAAGGTCCTTATTCTATCCACTTAGACGACTCCATTGGCTTCGATCATGGCTGTGTGTCCCTGCAGTGCTGTATATATGCTATATAATTCATTATGTGAATATAAATAACGGAAGTGATCGTTATTTCTATTTCGGCAACCATCCGTCCCCGTGAACCATACTCGTGACCCCGCCTGGAGCCTATTTCCGGTCTTTGAGGGCTTCACCTCGCCTTAAAAAAAATGTGTTTGTTTGATTTTGATGCCCGAGCAACACCTTAAGGTAAAATAATGATGGGTATACCGACACGTAGCAGTGAAAGAGTATGGACTTCTAGTGCCTTTATAGTGCTGCCCCACTTAAATCCTGGGTACCATTAAGTAATATCCCCCACAATGACATAATCCTCATACTGTGCAATCTAGTCTTCCGTGAAGGTAGTTCCTGGGATTCGAACCATGGTCGGGTCAAACCATCATGCATGACTTAAAAATTGATATGTGTCGCTTCCCAACTGGGTGCTCTGCATTATTAAGATATGGCAAGGAGCAGTGGAATGAGGAATATGAATCGTCTGCGATTGAAATTTCCTCTGCTTAATCAACTAATGTACCAAACAAAATGAAAAAATATATAAATGATATATATATATTTTACCTCGGTAAACAGCCTCAGGCTAGCCTCAGGCTAGGGAGAGGTAAGCACGTCCGGTACCAGCAATTAGCATATACAACTCACGACTGGATAACGTGTCGTTGGGTTGCTCCGGCAAAATTAGTCTACATACAAGCAAATACGCAGTAAGTATAATAAAAACTGTGGTTAGCTTAATTATGATGCATTAGAGCATCAATATGGAAAGTTTAGACTTTCGTTGGTCCAATTTGGACGAGTTATTTGGTTATAAACAACCAAGGATAGAACACTCGAGTGGGTTTCGCGAAGGAACCAAACCGGTCATTAGCGGTTATGTCAACACCCGGGTCACCGTGTGACTATGGGTAGAGATGTGGGTTTCGCCCTATCTCATGTGGAAATTCTCTCGTACTCTAATAGAGAGTAATGTTGGAGATGCTCCTGGGTTTCTTTTATAGACTCCCCTAGACAAAACTTTTTCAGGCGTTTCTCCGAGTTTCGTAGCATTTTCTCCAACTTGTTGACGTAGTAGTCACAGGTGGGAGAAGTGTGCGGAACAGAGGGATGGGCGGGCCGATACACTGGTCCCGACCCCGCGTAAGGTTTGGGCTTGACCCACAACCCACGCACAAATTTAGCTTATTACGCCTGTGTTATAACGGTATAAACACGTTCTCTAACACCAATAGATGTCCAAATGAGTTTGAAACAACCATATTGTGACATATATATATACCGGGACTGACCAAAAATGTTTGTTTCAGTTCCCGATGGCCACGAAGCGGAGTAAGCGCGGTGCAGCAGCAGCCGAGGGGCGTGTTCCGAGTGGAGTGGACGAGGAGTACGACTCCTCACCTGTGTTGTCGGCAGGGCCGTCGACACAGCCCCGGGCGCATATCCTCTCCGACCCGGACGAGGACGCAGTGCCTGATGTGCCTGCACCTCCAGATTGGGAGGCTCGCTTTGCAAGATTGGAAAGCCACATCTTGACTGCCAAATCGCCTGTGTCTCGGAAGCGGCGTAGGCCGAGTGTCCAAGAGGATTCATTTGAGGATTTCTTGGACACAGACTCGGCGGTGGAGCTTAAGGCTCCTCCTCCTCCTTCTCCTAAACGGAGGAAGAAGAAGAAACAGGTGATTTCTTCGGGTGATGAATTCACCAAGGAGCGGGCAGAGACTGGTTTTCGCAAAAAGCGGAAGACTAAGTCCAAAAAGAAGAAGAGGAAGAGGAAATATTCTTCTTCTGAGTCGTCCACTGAGTCTACTTCTACGGAATCAGACTCAGACACCATATATGAAGGGGTCTATGCGGACATTGGCACTAAAGTGGCTAAGAAGGTGGAGAAGCCAAAGGCTAAGCGGGTTAAAACCACTACGCTTATGCGCGAGACCGTGAATGGTCATTTTCGCACGTTCAAACCGGCGGAGGTTATCTCCAAGTTAGGAGATGAGTTAACAGGCATAAAGGGTGTTCCCAACTCCATCATTAAAGAAATGGATCGGGATGTCAATATGACGGATGACCGTAAGAAGTTTGAGGATGTGTTGCACACAGTGCATAAGGCAGTGTTGGCTACCCTAACAGCTATTGTTCCTGTGGCTAATAGGATGCAGAGTGAAAATAAGTTCTCGTCTTTGGCTAAGACAATGGACAAAGGCATTGCAGTGTTAGCGGCGGCAGGTAATTACCTGTCGTATCGAAGATATGAAAATGTCTTCAAGTCAGTTTGCACAGATGCTGGCAAGGAAGTGGCTCGCTCTAGAAGGTTACCGATAATGAGGGGAAGGAGTTTACGCTTTATCTTGCTCCAGAGCCGATTAAAGGGAAACCTTTAGATAACACCAAGATGTTTTGCGGTCAACTACAATACCTCTATAAAGAGGTAGAGACTGCAGCCAAGAGTGGCAAAAACATGGATGGCAAGAAGAAACAGGAAGCTCCTCGTTTCAAAAAGTCACGAGGGGATTTTCGTCCACGACGGTTCACCAGAGGAACCAGACCGAGTTCAAGCTTCGGTCAAGGGTTTCGGGGCCGGGGCGCTCGCCCAGGCTGGACCGACAACACCGCACGGCCAATAGGCCGAGGGTTCAACTCGTCGAGACCTTTCCCCAGGGGCGGGTCCAAGTAGAGGTCCAAACACAAACTTTACAAGTCCCTGAAGCCTCTAAAAACACACAAACTGTAAGCAACTTTGTGGCTGGTAATATTAGTAATCATATTTCTGAGTGGCACAAAATTACTAGTGACCAAGAAATTATAAAAATAGTTAGGGGTGTTCACATTCCCTTTACACAAATTCCTGTACAAAGTATAATACCTTTTCCATATAACATTCAACCAGTTGAACGAGACGCACTAACTAAACAGGTACATAAATTCTTTGAGAAAGGAATTATACAAAAAGTGACACACTGTTCAGGACAGTTTATTTCAAACATTTTCTCGAGACCGAAGCCTAATGGTGATGTTCGAATGATCCTGGATTTAACAATCCTTAATAAAAGGGTGGAATATCGACATTTTAAAATGTTCTCTCTAGATACGGCACGAGATCTGATTACACCAGATGCGTGGATGGCTAGTGTTGATTTACAGGATGCATATTATACGCTTCCCATAATGGAACAATACCGAAAATTTCT
Organism: Branchipolynoe longqiensis; assembly: GCA_030323885.1. Taxonomy (NCBI): domain Eukaryota; kingdom Metazoa; phylum Annelida; class Polychaeta; order Phyllodocida; family Polynoidae; genus Branchipolynoe; species Branchipolynoe longqiensis. Next base: position 72,075,977 of record CM059188.1, read on the forward strand.
TCGATTTATTTGGGATAACCAACTCTATGAGTTTACCTGCATGCCGAATGGCTTAGCTTGTGCGCCACGTTTATTTACTAAATTGCTTAAACCTGTTTTCTCGGTAATGGCGAGGAAGGGTCACATAATGTTTCCATACATAGATGATTCTTTTATTATAGCATCAACACAAATTGGTTGTGTGAATGCAGTTTTGGATTTATGTGCATTACTCACTAAATTGGGGTTTTATGTACATCAACAAAAGTCAGTGTTTAAACCAACAAAACAACTCAAATGTTTAGGGTTTATTCTGGATACACAGTCCCTTACAGTGTCGATAACAGAACAAAAACTAATTAAGTTTATGACTACAGCGACTCAGCTTATTAAGTTATCAAAGCCAAAAATTAGACAGGTTGCTGTTCTTATTGGCATAATGACCTCATATGCACCTGCTGTGTTATATGGGAAGGCCCATATTAAGTCGCTAGAAATAGATAAAAATTTAGCGTTAACACGAACTAAAGGCAATTTTGAGCGAAAGATGTTTATTTCGCAAGAAGGGTTACAGGATATTGGATGGTGGATGCAACATATAGCAAGTTCACCAAATCCAATCCGCATGGCGGAACCTAATACAGTAATTACTACTGATGCTTCGTTAGAAGGTTGGGGAGCTCATCGAGATGGGGTCACAACAGGAGGTAGATGGCTTGATGATGAAAAATCAGACTATATTAATGCACTAGAATTGCGTGCTATTTATCTGGGCTTACGTAGTTTAGTAAAGATAAATAAATCACAGGTTAGAATACTAACTGATAATACTACTGCCATGGCATATATTCGTAACATGGGTGGAACCAAATCAAAGTCTTGCAATCAGTTATCTAAACTGATTTGGAACTGGGCACAGGCTCAACAAGTCTGGCTGACTGTAGCGCATATTCCAGGGTCACAAAATACACTTGCAGATTATAAAAGTAGAAATTTCCATGACCATTTAGAGTGGTCTCTCTCTACACATTTGTTTAACTTCGTTTGTGAAAAATGGGGTACACCTGAAGTTGACTTATTTGCATCACGAAATAATAACAAGTTACCCTGTTATGTTTCTTGGCATCCTGAACCGGATGCTTGGAAAGTAGATGCGTTTGCTATTACCTGGGAAAATAATTATTTTTATATTTTCCCACCATTTAGCATTATCAGCCGAGTAGTGAGAAAAATCGGCTTGGAAGGGACACATGCGATACTGGTGGTGCCCGATTGGGACACGCAACCTTGGCTGCCAGCAGTTTCACAACTGGCAAAAGATCGTATACGATTCCCAAGAAAACTCGGGAATCTGACGCACCACGGACCGCTAGTGGTTCACGGCGACGTGTCAACGACGCCCCTATTGGCATTCCTTTTCTAAGGAAGCAGCTACAGCAATTTGGATTGGACAGAATTACTGAGGATAGGATAGTATCGGATGCCTGGAGGCCAGGAACTGTCAAAATGTATACAACCTATTTAAAGAAATGGGGTGTACATTGTTTGTTAATGAAAGTTAAGCCAACAAATCCAAAGATTTCACAAGTAGCTCGGTTTCTTCGTTCTCTAGAGGATGAAGGACTTTCCTTTGGATCGATTAATGCGGCGAGGTGTGCGTTATCAATTATATTACCTAGAATTGATGGCGAAACAGTTGGAAAACATTATGTTATTTGTTATTTACTTCGTTCAATTTATCAAAGGAATCCTCCAAAACCAAAGTATAGTCGGTTTTGGGATGTTTCTATAGTATTTAAGTTGTTTCAGGCTTGGCCTCACAACTCGTGGTTAGATATAAAACAGTTAGGTTTTAAGGTCGCGGTCCTGTTATTGTTAGTAACCGGACACAGAGGACAGACGATTGTTGCTTTATCCTTAACTGGATTAGAAATAGACAAGCAACAAGCTACGTTTGATTTAGAAAAATTGCTTAAATCGAACACGTTAGGTGACCCTTTATCAACGGTTCACTTAGACTGTTTTCCGAATGATCGGAAATTATGTGTTGTGTCGGCCATACGGGCTTATATATACAAGACAAAGGATTTACGTGCATCACAACAACTATTAGTGAGCTTTATAAAGCCACATAAGGCGATTTCACGAGACACACTTGCCAGATGGACAATTACGGTGTTGAAATTGGCTGGAGTGGATACGAGTAAATACTCTTCCCACTCAACTAGAGGAGCCATGGTCTCCAAGGCACGGGTGCTTGGTATTTCTGTGAAAAGAATACTAGCGCATGCAGGCTGGAAGACGGCTAAGTCGTTTGCAAAACATTATAATAAACGACTAGAAAAGCCTACCGGCGTTGCAAAGCGTCTTCTCGCCAACTAACAAGAATAGGTGAGAACAAAAATTTAGAATGTTATAATAATAAGAAAGAATGATATTAAGGATAAAAATGAATTATGTAAAGGTCTCCCTAGCCTGAGGCTAGCCTGAGGCTGTTTACCGAGGTAAAATAGTATAGTTATACGAGTCTTACCTTGGTACAGATGATGGATAACTGTTGTTTTACCGAGGTATAAGCCTCGGATAGATGTGGGCTAGGGCCCTCCCGCCACACCCTGCCACATCTATTCCGTTGGTGTACCTTTTCGGTAAAGTAATAGTATCCATTGTTTGAAAGTCATTTTTATCCTCAATAAGTAGGTTAAGATTGCTGGTACCGGACGTGCTTACCTCTCCCTAGCCCACATCTATCCGAGGCTTATACCTCGGTAAAACAACAGTTATCCATCATCTGTACCAAGGTAAGACTCGTATAACTATACTATATATATATATTTTACCTCGTCCTCAACCTCTTGGCTATTTATAGCCCAGTGAGTGAGATATAGCACTCCCGCCCGATCAATTTGCGTTCCCAGCTCACCATGAACGAACGTGTGTTTGGTGAGCTCGGTGTCTACAACTACCTACACTATAAGAGGCACCAATGTATATTGATTATATGAAATATTAAAAGCCCAACATAGTTGGCAACCTTCCTAAAAGGTTTAGTTAGGAGAGCGGCATTTTACTAGCTTCAAGTTATGTAAAATTGTTGGTAACCGCCGGCACACTGGGAGCTGCCGGGGGTGTTGTTGTCAGTGGGATTACTTGTTAGCCCAGTTATGCCTAACCCACAGTGACCCGACTTGCCCTTCATACGACACAGATGAAACAATATATAAATGATATATATGTATATATATATATATATGTATATTTACTGTATATATATATATATGTATATATATATATATACCAGATGCTGTGACCGAATCAATGTGTATATATATTTCAAGGGGTTCTGTGACAAACGCCTATTATGGCTGACTTGACATGTGCAGACATAGCGGCGCGCCGAAGACAATACTGAGGCCTCATCAAGGTCCCTGGTATCTAGCTATACATATATACCCCAACCACAGGCTGAGTCTCTGTCTCCAGTCTGGGGGGGGGGGTTCTTACTTTATAATCACACCCAATCGATCGCAACCTATGACCCTTCTATCTCCGAGAATCTATTCCTAACAGAAGTCCTCCATCATAGCGATGGAAACTACAGACCTGCATATCGATATTCATATTATTTTAGTTTCTGTGAAATACATTTACATTTTTTTGGACGGACATTTTATTTTATTTTATTTTAGCGCCAGGCAACTGGTCGTCTGGAGCTGGTGGTACATGCAAGGTCGGCTGGTTGGTTGTTGGGGTTTTGCGTACTGGCAACATTTAAGGTCATATCAGGACTGGTGTCGACTTGTGACAGTGCGCACTCATGGCAAGTTTATAGTGCTGCCCAACTGGGAAACCAGGCCGCTATCATGATGACCTGATATCGCTGACACTCAGGTTGTGAGAGAGTAACTAGATATTCTCCACTCCAATTGTAATTTAAATGCTGACTTACAAAAACAACAACTTCCCTCTTAAAGTTGCTTCGTCCGATGGTTTTGAGTTTCTGTCATTTTCTAAGGCAAATGTATTAGGTTGATCAGCCCCCACTTTTTTAATTTGTTGCTGTTCCTCTGTTATCTCCAGTCACCCATATACGATGACAGAGACAGCCCAGGTAAAAATGTAAAATTTAAGACCTAAATGCACTGGGATTGGTCTCACTGCTTCACTGGTCACAGATGGTCCAGTGTATTATTAACAACCCGACCACAACAACATAATTCATAAACTCACATAACTAGCTACATTAGAGTTACACTAGAATTTTCCTAACAAACCAACATTTATATACCGCTTGCCTAACTGCAACTGAACATTCAAACTTAGTACACATTTACCAACTGAATACAGAAGATAACTTCTGCTTACATTCTAAATACTATGTAAATACTCACATTGATCTGACTAATATTGATCTGGTTATATGACACTACTGTACCATATTGTTATGGAACTTTTGGGTTTCAGAATTTCATTGTGTTACATGGTGCAAATTGTCTATTCAACAAGTATTGTACACCTTATTCTATATACCTTTTGTGTAAATAACCCTGAATTGAAAAATGGCTGGAAGACCAGTGCTTCGGCACTGACAAAAGACTTATTCAGCAGAATAAACATAGTTGCCACCAAAAAAAAAAAATTATAATCTACCTTGCTTTAGTTTGAACTAACTTTTATTTATAATGGCTAATATTTTTTTGATATTTGAAGTGCAAACATGCTATATTAATGTTGGCAGGAATGCCAAAACTCTGACATCATAGACTTGTGCAGTAACAGATTCTATTACATTGCCTCAGTATTCGCTTCTATGTGACGACAAATGTTTAATAAGTGCACCAGTGTCTAAGTTAGATATGTAGAATCAAATTGAGATAATTACTTTGGTTTTGAAAATTGGATGTTTTCATCAGACCAGGCAGCATTAGCCCAAATCTGGTTATCAACACTTATGTCCATATCTTTGAAGTTAGGTGTCTGAAGTCCAGAAGCAAGAACCGATATTTAACCATCATGTGCAGTCTAGATGGACAATGTATCGATTTCCCAGGAGCCATGTGTTTGTAAACAAACTCTGATGCATGCGCATCGGAATGTCCACCCACCAATCAGCGCGAGGCTAAAGCCTCACTTTGAAGCCACTCTGAGATGCTGTACCTTTGCAATCTATATATATATGTGTATGTATATGTATATATATATATATATATATATATATATATGAGTCAGCCTCGCGAAAATGGGCCAATTGGTGTCACCACATAGACAG
>CM059188.1:72081724-72097843 GCA_030323885.1 Branchipolynoe longqiensis
TGTCCATGTTGCTCTGTAACATGGGTAATTCTGACGCGGAGGCGGGCTGCTGGTGGCGCCTCCTATCATATGAAACTCGAACTCACAACCCTAGCGGATGCCAGCCGAACTGGCCAGAACGCCTCCAGCCGCGCCGATGACCAACACTTAGAACCAAGACGCCGCTCGGACAACACGAGCTGACCTCCCGACTAATTTTTTCTAGTTGTACGCACAGCAAGATGCCGAAAGCAAACAAAAGACAAAGGAAGGAACCCGAAGATGACGCATACACACCGCCTACCACACCCAGGGCACGAGGACGACCCCGCTCAGTTGTCAACAAACCCGCCGCTGCCAAAAAAGCAGCCGAAACCGACAACAACCAAACCGCCACCCGGCAGAACACCCCCCAGGAGCAACTCGACATCATTAAACAAACAATAGCCAACACACTGGCTCAGCAACTACAAGTCGCCACCACCGGACTACTCGACAGGATGGAAGCAGTCGAGCAAAACATGAACAAGAGGAAACGCTCCCCCAGCATTACCGTGATAGGGGAGGAATCAGCCAGGCAGGAGGCACGCACCGCCACAGCGAACACCAGGAGGCCCCGCTCTCGGCGCCGGAGCTCAAGCGAATCGGACAACGAACCCACGAGGCGCTCACCACGCCCCCATAGAAGGCGGCACACACCGGATAATGAAATCGACAGGAGATCAACCGACAGGAGACACAGGAGGCATTCCCCAACGTACTACGCCCCAGTTAGGGATCAGGAAGGTAGCCGCACGAGGACGAGCAGGAGCCGTTATGATCGACGCTCGCATTCTTCGGACAGGGAGCTGGACAGCCGCGAGGCGATCGACAACCTGTTGCAGATGGCCGGAGACAACTACAGCAAAAAACGAGGTAGGGGGCAGCTGATGCCACACTTGTTTGTGATACGAGGGGATAGGAAGGGAAAGGTAGGACTTGCTGAGAGTACGTGGCATGAGTACTACTCCGCGCTTAGCAGAATGTGCAAAGACCCAGTGGTACCAAAGGACTGGGCCGGACCGATACGTGAGCACATGGAACAGATTGCCAACATGGCGGCGGATTGGGACTGGCCCACCTGTCTAGCATGGTCGGAGAAAATCTTCACCATGATAGAGGACGGACGCCTGCCCAGGGCCTGGAGGGACACCCACGCAATTAAAGACGTGCAGAGGGATGCCTGCCTAACCGGTACACGGGGCACGCATGCGAAAAAAACAGCTAGATATACCGCCACCTACGCAGGACACACCCACCGATCGGACGAAGCCAGCAGCTCCTCCCGGCAAGAGCCCGCCGCCGCAGCGGCCACACCCCAGTACCGACGCCAGGACTTTAACGCGGATACCGATGGCAGGCCATGTCATAAGTGGAATTGGGGAGGAGACTGTGGGTTTACCGCAACCCACGGGCTCATGCCTGATAGGCTTGTGCATTTGTGTGGCTGGTGCGCAAATAAGTACCACAAGGCTAATGTTCACAAGGAGATGGATTGCAACAACAAACGGAGGCAACAAGACAGGAAGGCAGCGGCGGCCGGAGGAGACGACAACCAGAACCAGGATTTTCATTAAGCGGCGGAGAGTGGCATGGAGGAGACGCCGAGACCCCCCCCGCCACTCCTGCAAAAACTGACGAATACCTCAGGTCACACCGAAGTAAGAACAAAATTGCATTTGTTGACGAGAACTCGCCCCGCCCCCCTGTGCCCGCCGCCCTGCCGCCGCCTGATCGTGTTGTTGTTGTCCCGAGTGTTTCCCCCCCTGACCCCGGAAGCGCCCAGTTACCCGTACTCCCAACCCCCGGATTTAACCCGGAAGCACCTGCTTACCCGAGCCCTCACCCAATCACAGCCCCCCTAACTAACCCGGAAGTCACTAGTTACCCTGCAGCCCCGCTGTCCCCCGGCACCCTGGAGAAGGCCCGCACCATGACTAAACCGGAAGCACCCAGTTACCCCGCGTCCCTTGAGACTCAAGGCGGGAAACAGATACCGGAAGCCGCACGTTACCTACCCCCCAACCACCACGATAAAAATGTAAACACTGGCCCCGCCCACCCCCCCGCCAGTGACTCAACCCCTGCCCGCCTTGCCCCCCCTCCCACACACACCGACCACGCACACACACAGGCGGCAGATACCACCAACGAACCGATACCCACACGATCTCATCATTCACCCGACACCCACCCCCGACGAACGGACGACGACAGAACCCAAGAACAAACGAACACTGGCTTCCAAGACGACCACAGCCCACAGGCCGGCACAACGGCAACGGTCAGACCGGTCGGCCTCCTCACGCTCAGACGGAGCTGCAGCCACGATCACGACCACGGCCACCCATTAGACGACCTCCTCACACGGGACGAACATGGCCAGGCAGCGGAAGACCTTGACGAGGTCTTGAACGACCATGACGCTGCACCAGTCTCGCCATACAACCCCCACACACCCCCCTCTCCTACAAGGGCACCCTCAACAAGATCTGGCCCACAGCCGTGCCCGGGAGCTGGGAAAACAAGACGTATCTCGATATCTACGCTCAGGTGAGGGTGACGGGCCTACCCAATCACATAGCAGCCAGGGTGCCAGTGCCCTCGGACCTGAGGATAGGGAGGTGGCGTGCCCTCCTCATCGACTACCATGACCTACAGATGGTCGACTACCTCGAGTTCGGGTGGCCCGCCGACTACGCCGCGGACCGCCCCCCCGTTCCCGTCGTAGCAAACCACAGGGAGGACCCCGCCCACATGCGATGGATTCGCGAGTATGTCGAGAAGGAGGTCAGGCTGGGAGCCTTACTTGGCCCCTTCGACGCTCCCCCCTTCCCCCCCTGGGCTCAGACCAGCCCCATGATGACCCGCCCCAAGAAAAATACCCAGGAGCGTAGGGTCATCGTGGACCTCAGCTTCCCCCGAGGGGCAAGCGTCAACGCCGGGATACGGAAGGGGTTCTACCAGGGCAGGCCCGCCACGTACACCCTCCCCGGCATTATGGACCTCGCTGAGGAGGTCATTGGTCTGGGCAGGGGTGCCTATCTCTGGGCAGCCGACTTGGCCCGGGCCTATCGACAGCTTCGGACCTGCCCCCTGTCGGTTCCCTTGCTGGGAGTGACACTCGATGGACAGTCATACTTCGACGTGGCACCCCCCTTCGGGTGCCGTACCTCCTCACTGGCCTGCGCCTGAACCACAAGCGCAGTCGTGTACCTCCTGAGGAAGAAGGGACACTTTGCCCTGTGTTACCTCGACGACTTCGTCGGGGTGGCAGCCTCCGAGGAGGAGGCCAGCGCGGCATACCTCGACATGCTGGACACGGCAGCAGATCTTGGACTGGCCCTGTCCCCTGCCAAGTGTACCCCTCCCACCCATGCCCTGGACTGGCTGGGATACAGCATCAGTACGACCGACATGACGGTCAGAATTCCCTCTGAGAAGCTGACTGACATTATCGACGAGTGCGACCGTTGGAAGACCACAAAAAAGGCCAGCAGGAAGGACCTCCAGAGGCTGGTCGGCCGCCTACAGTATGTGGCACGGTGCGTGAAGCCAGCCAGGAGATTCATGAACCGAATCCTCGCGACCTTGCGTGCGGCCCCCTACAAGGGGAAGCACCGAGTGACACAAGACCTTGTCGACGATGTCTCCTGGTTCGTCCAATACGCGCGCTCCACCAACGGCCTGGTCCTACTCCGACCCCCCGAGAAACCGGAGTGGCTCATTGAATGCGACTCCTCGCTCCTCGCCGGGGGGGCGTTCTCCAAGACCAGTTTCATATCCGAGGTCTATGCGGAACACTACCTGGCTAGAGGACTCCACATCAACTGCCTGGAGGCGGTCAACTTGGTCGTGGCCCTGCATGCCCTTGCACCAACAGACGCCCACAACTACATAATTAAGATAAACACCGACAACCAAGCATCCCAGACGGTCCTCGAAAACGGAGCCGGCAGGGACCCGATACTCTGCGCCTGCGCCAGGGAGATCTGGCGGTTCGCGGCCGTGAGGTCCTGCGCCATCCAGATTGCCCACAAGCCCGGAAAGGACCTCCAGCTGGCAGACGCCTTGAGCAGAAGACCGTTCGACACAACTGCGGCCGCCAGAGCTGACTTTGCATGCCGCCAGCTTGGCCTCGCAAGAGTCCGCACCTCCCACGACCTAAGACACCTCGACATCAACCCAGCCACTGGGAAGATCGATTAATTTGCCACTCTCTTCCCAGGTCCCCAGGACGAGCACCACGACGACATCATGGCCCTCCTGAGGGCGGGACTCGCCGAGGGCACGTGGAAAAACAAGACGGTACAGGTCACTACATACCTAAGGTACATATGCCGTCGCGCGTCCATAGCGCTGAAACCATCACATTACGACATCCTTGGATACGTCGCACACCTCGCCCGGAAACTACGATCACCCGGAGCAGTGAACAACTACGTCAGCGGAGCCAGGACCTGGGTGTCCCTGATGATGGGGAAAACCCAAGGATTCGACGCCTACCCCGTCAGCATCATCAAGCGAGGTGTGGCCAGAGCCTCCCTACACGTCCCGCACCAGGCCCCACCCCTCACCGTCCAGGACCTCAAGGATGTCGTGCAACACCTACGTGCAGCGGGCCCTGGGGCCCGGGTCTTGATCGCCGCCCTCCTGGTGGGGTACTTCACCATGCTGCGACAGGGCAATCTACTCGTCACTGGACCCGGCTCGGGCGCTCGCCACACCATCACCGGGAGGGACATGGCGGACAAGGGAGACGCACTCTTGGTCCGGGTACGGTCCACCAAGACTTCCAGGACGACAGCCGACGGCTACGCGGTGGCACTGCCCGGGATCCCCGGCTCAACGTGCTGCCCATTGCGGGCTTGGAGGCGGTACGCCAGGCGCACTGCCATCGACCCCGCAGGCCCCGCCTTCCTGGTCCCCGGCGGGGCCCCCCTCCACGCCCGCACGCTGACGAAGGCCCTGAGGCTCGCGCTCGTGGCCCAAGGCCACCCGCACGCCGCCTCGGTTACCCTGCATAGTCTGCGCAGGGGGGCGGCCCAGGCCTGTGCCCGGGCTGGTGTCCAGATCACCGATGTCTGCGACGTCGGGAACTGGAGGTCTTCGGCCGTCCACCAATACGTCCCCAAGGCGGCATTCACGACGGCTCCCCAGGCACTCTCCTCCCTGTTTGGTTGAGTGCCTGGATTAGACCGGCTTATCTGAACGTTACGTAGACTGGTAGACTACGACATTTAGACACTTAACTCGGCCGACAGACTTACTCTAGAGCCGTTCACTGACATTTAGATATATAACTCCTCTTAACGCTTATCGGTTGGCTAGACTTACTCTAGGCTTCTTAACTCACACTAGACACTTAATTATAACCTTGATATTCACAGATTGCATAGCGCCTTCTCCTGAAGGGCCCATGTCCTTTCACCTTGTTCCTTGATGACACTTGATACCATTAAATGCCATGTTATAGTAGCCCGTCTTCGCGTTTTGAATTGTCCATGTTGCTCTGTAACATGGGTAATTCTGACGCGGAGGCGGGCTGCTGGTGGCGCCTCCTATCATATGAAACTCGAACTCACAACCCTAGCGGATGCCAGCCGAACTGGCCAGAATGCCTCCAGCCGCGCCGATGACCAACACTTAGAACCAAGACGCCGCTCGGACAACACGAGCTGACCTCCCGACTAATTTTTCCCCCCGCCCACCCACTATCAGGGCGGAGTGAGGGAGGGTTGAGTGCCTGGATTAGACCGGCTTATCTGAACGTTACGTAGACTGGTAGACTACGACATTTAGACACTTAACTCGGCCGACAGACTTACTCTAGAGCCGTTCACTGACATTTAGATATATAACTCCTCTTAACGCTTATCGGTTGGCTAGACTTACTCTAGGCCTCTTAACTCACACTAGACACTTAATTATAACCTTGATATTCACAGATTGCATAGCGCCTTCTCCTGAAGGGCCCATTTCCTTTCACCTTGTTCCTTGATGACACTTGATACCATTAAATGCCATGTTATAGTAGCCCGTCTTCGCGTTTTGAATTCAGCATTTAAAGTGACTCGTCTATGCAATTAGCTTCTTATCAATCAAACTTCAGGATATTACAACCGAAACCACTGCTTTAGATACAGTATTTACGGTATTTAGTCAGCAAGGTATCTAACATTGTCTACGAGGTCATCTATATCTCTGGGAATAATAGTAAAGTTATTTCAAATTAAGACGTACTTGAAATGGTTAAGACTATCAGGTATTTTCCCGACATAACAACTATTAAACCCTGAACCTAGGATATTTTCTGAATTTAAAAATGACTGCATTACTGAATGCAGCACAAGGTGCTATATATATCCAGAGTCCATCTTTGCAGCCGGCTCTAATTATATATCCACTATTTCTTTTTAATATACATAATTTGGCAGTTTATACATCATTTGCAGTTAGATGGAAAGGTTAAGAAATCAGTAAAACTGAGGTGACAGATTCTAAATGCATTTACAATATGGTGTATAAAGAACTGACAGTCACTAGTAATAACTCCACATATTCTACACCTTTTAAAGGGATGGAGGGGGGTGATAAGGGAGGGGGGAGGGAGGCGTCTCAAGAAGACAAAAATATCAAAATACAATTCACACAGTACAGGGCTTGGGTGGGATCAGAGTTTTAATGTTAAACCCTGAGCCCTGATGAAAACGTGAGAACTCGTCAACGAAATAGGAAAAGTTACATCTGGATATAAAATAGAATAGGATCCAAATACTGACGACTAGTCAGTCAGTCAATCAGTCAGGTTGAACAGCTGCACCTGTTCCTATGATCTACCTACTGCTACATTATAATGGAAAAACACGATGTTACATATGCATAAAGCTAATATTCCATATACACGGCATGTGGTATGCGGTATGCGAATGCGACAAAAACGCATTTGCACCGATCGGTCCATTGAGCGATCCACTTTGCCATCCACACATTCGCATTCGCAACCGGACACATGGAAGAACCACTGTGCGTTTACATGCTTTTCCTTTTTTTGTCGCATTCGCATACCGCGAATATGGAAACTTAGCTTTAGGATACGTAATAATCTGAGTGTGAAGTGGAGTGATTTTACATGGGCTGAAGTCGAAAACTGAGGTCCATTTGAAATGACTATGCCCACCCACAAGGACTATTCTGATGCCTCAAGCATGTACAGTTGTGTTTTTGTGGTTTGTTATTATTGTTGGTATTACACATGAACAGAGCTATTTTGGTAGTCACGACACACCTATAATCCTAGTAACCTCATAATACTAGTGTCACTCGGCTGATCAGAAAGCACCCTCATATCAAAGTAATACGCGCACAATAAAATGTTGCGCCTAATGCAATCCCATCTACTCTCTCGTGCACACTTTGTACTAGGACTTTTCTGCGGGGTCTTTATCCTTGGTGTTTTTCCGTGAGATCCTTGCGAAGAAGCCCTTCTTCCCTGAGGATGCCGTCCCCAGCTGCTGCTGCTGCTGTTGCTGCTGCTGTTGCTGCTGCTGTTGCTGCTGCTGTTGCTGCTGCTGTTGTTGCTGCTGCAGCTGGCTACTCGGTGCAATAACTGGTGCTTTCGGGGCAGCCACAGGTGCAATTGGTTGTACCTCCGCTAAAGTTTCGCTTACCTGGCCGCTGCCTTCACCGGAGTCGCCGGGCTCCAGCACGGCCGGAGAGAGCTCCCCTGGCGGAGGTGGCGAAGATGGGGGCGGCGTCTCCTGCGGCATCACCAAGCTTGCCTGTGAGCAGCTACGCGCCAGGACGATCTCTTCCTTCAGGCAAGCACTAGAGCCCGCGTTCTCAACGTCTGTCATCTGCTGCTGTTTCTGTTTCTGTTTCTGCGCATGCGCCGCAGCTGCAGCGGCGGCGGCAGCGGACGCCCGTGCGGCGGAGTTGGCGGCCCCGCGCAGATCGATGCCCCGGTTGGAGGGTGCCGCAGAAAACGGGTCGGTCGCGCTGAGACTGCCCGGTTTCGGGGACGCCCTCTGATGAGAGTGGTGTGAGTACTGAGAAGGGTACTTGGACTGCAGCGGGTCGGGCTCAGAGAATGCAGAGGCCGCTTTTGTTTGACTCTTCGATTCGAGCTTCTGAAAGTGAAAAATTAACATTAACATACCGCTAATACATTAGTGCCCGTGTATTGATTGCTAAGATCTGATTAATTAATCACCCATAATGAAGTGTGCCCATGTGCATTAACGATTATTGCCCGATATGAGATTTAATGCCTGATAAGACGTACTTGAAATGGTTAAGACTATCCAGTATTTTCCCTACATAACAAATATTAAACCCTGAACCTAGGATATTTTCTGAATTTAAAAATGACTGCATTACTGAATGCAGCACAAAGTGCTATATATCCAGAGTCCATCTTTGCAGGCGGCTCTAATTATATATCCACTAGTATATAAAAATCGGATACACATTTTAGGCCGTGTATCCGTAGATTTTAGCTTCTGCTGCTAAAATAATTAAAAATGCTCTATAGCCCTAATATGTAGGTTTAATCCTTTTTTTTTCTTGAAGATTTATACTGCCTATTATGGATAAGCCTGAATAGACTTGTTTTCACCATTAGACAGTTTGTCAATAGAAAGCCAGAGCCTACCCTTTTACTGACCCAAGGGATTTTTAACCTCCCACACCACATAGACATGGTATGAGAGCAACTGGCCTTTGATGACGCTGTAAGTTATCCACAGTGGTGGAAATCCAAATTGGCAGAGGTGGGGGCACGGGGAATCGAACCACCGACCTTCAGATTAGGAGTCTGACCTAGAAAAAAGTCAGACACTCTAACCACTCCGCCACAGAGAGCTGTGTATCCATAGACTGTTCCCTTGTGGTGTGATCCCTTGTTCTGTGTTCGCTTGTGACACAGCACACAGACAATGAACCTTGTGGCCGTTCCCATAGGTTGGATCCAGGGAGTGTGTATGGTCTTGTGCATGGCACATTTGACATACTGACCGGGAACATAGAGAATGAACACGTTCATTGTCTGTGTGGCACATCACACGGTCACAAGTGAACATGGAACAAGGGAACATGCCACAAGGGAACAGTCTATGGGTACATGGTCTGAAGGATTAAACCCGCATATTAAGGAGATAGAGCATTATTAAATGATTTTAGAAGTAGAAGTTAAAATCTCACTGAATTTCAAACTATGATTATCTCTGGCAAAGGGCAACAAATCTGGAAATCTGGAACTTTGCTGAGTACGATGTAACCTATATCAGACTGGGAATGTTCCCATACCCAACATATGCAACATATGTTGCTTTATACTAGTAAATACCTACCCTATCATTTAACTGCTAAAATCTTACCTATAATTGCTTCTTTAAAAAAAAGAAGATGTATACTGCCTATCATGGATAAGTCTGGATAATCTTGTTTTCACCATTAGACATTTGGTCCATAGAAAGCCTGAGCCTACACTTTTACCGACCCAAGGGATTTTTAACCTCCGACACCACATAGACATGGTATGAAAGTAACTGGCCTTTGATGAGGCTATAAGTTATACACAGCGGTGGAAATCCAAATAGGCAGATGTGATGGCATGGGGAATCAACCCATCAACTTTAAATTAGGACCTAGAAAAAAGTCGGATACTCTAACCACTCCACCACAAAGAACACTTCTGAAGGTTGCTTATGAAGGAAAATCCCCATAACATACATAGTATGAAGTATCAGGTATAACTTTTCAACTTTTTCGATGCCTTCTTTTCCGAAATGGGACATCTTGTTGGAAATGCAAACGCTCAAAATGCAAATGTTATCAGGTTTATGTAAATGTTAATAAAAAAAAAAAGGTGTTATGGATGATTTATAATAATCACTCATTGAAAATAAATCAAGCATACAAATCGCATATTATAACTGTAAGTGTAACTAGCAGATCAGCAACGAATCAATATGTTAAGGTTCAACGTGGAATTGAGTATAACGTGGTAAATCAATCGGTATTAATAGAAATATATGCTATCAAATAATGACTAGTGGTTATTATGGGGGTGGGGGTGGAGTTAGTGAGAATGAAGTGAATTTCAATATGAACCCAAAGGCACACTGGCATATATATATATATATATATATATATATATATATATATCAATCAATCAATAGTTCCATCCTCTAGTCGAGGGTTGGATGCAATGGTTCTCCACTTGTCCCGATGTTGTGCTGTTCTGATAGACTGTGAATAAATATATATATATATATATATTAGAGTCCAGGCAAACTCTACATATAATAAATATATGGATGCCTTACTCTTACCTTCGCACTACTGTAACTATAGTCTATAGGTATGCCGATTATAGACCTCAGATTTTAGAACGAATGTTATCACTATGCAACCGTCACATATATTGGGGTTATCGTGGAAAACCCTAGAGAGAGAAGTATTTACCACCAAACCCTAGAGCTAGCTACTGCAATACACATTATACTGCAAACTCTATATTCATTTGTTACTATTAAAGCTCATAAAATAAACTATAATTTTTATAACAGGGTGATGGTAAAACCAAAATAATGATTACATAACAAGGACACATATTTCACCTGGCACTTACTTGCTTTTAATAAAACACTGGTTAATAAATTCGATTTAGTTCAAACATATTTGGTTCGTAAATAATGCCAGTACCACTTTCAATATGAACAAAACAGGGCAAATAAAATGGCATTCAGTTAACTCAGTTCAAAGACCCTATAATACTAAGACGGCTCACTCAGCCTGTACTGCGTAATCAAAATGATCAAACCCACCACTTGGTGCGCTGGCTGTTCTCTTGGTTAAACAGGTGCTATATTATATGTATAAATGTATATATGAATGTGAAAGATGTGTGATGATGGTGATGCTGATGCTGATGATGATGCTGATGATGATGTGTATTTGTTCATAGCAATTTCATATTGATGTGTATTCATACTTACCTATCTCATGTATAATATAATTGTATGTGTTTACATGTGAAACACCAACCAGCAGACGGGCTGATCAAACCCACCACAAGGTGGCACTGCAAAATTTACATTACCATGGGAGAGATAGGGAGTGAGCCGTCTTAGTATTATAGGCTCTTTGCTAGGTTGAACAACATAACAAAGACAATGTATGACAAGACACACCACTCAGCGCTTTCCCGTGAAATACAGATGCAGTGCTGCCACCCAACGGCAAACAAGGCAATTGGACAGGTCCCCATGCCCAGCCTACTGCTGTACCATTGGGGACATTCGACTGGGCCCTTTCTATCCGCAAGATTTACGGATGGATCAGATGGAGCCACATACACACATCCGAATCATCGGTATATGAACCCACTTCCGGTCCCAGTCGAATAGGAATTTGTTCGGAAATATTTTGATATTCGGATAGAGAGGCCCAGTCGAATGCCCCCATTGTAACAATGGGACAGGTTCCCTAGCCCACCCTGACTGCTGTACCATCAAAGACAATGTACAACAATTAGTCAATAATATCAATTAGAGTCAATTATTATTCAATCATAGTCAATTATATAATATTATATAATTATTATTCAATTATAGTAACAATTGTAATGGGAGATATCATCATGCTGTCGGTCGCGATGCGACAAAGACTGCTTTTCATGAAAGCTGCCTGCAAAAGTGTTGAAGTGCTGCTGGCTTTTGCAAGTTACCAGCGGCACTCTCTCGGGGAGCAAATAGAGGTTTCACACCGGCAAGAACATGTCAAGACAGGCGCAAAACTATTTGTCCCTGCAGTGGCTGGTCGGGAGATGTTGGGAGTTCCATACATCAACCGCCCTTAATGCTGCCACAGTGACATGGTTTTCTGTTTAGGGTTTGCTCCCTTAGCCTTCGGTTCTGTAAAGAACCTGTACCACAAGGCAGTGGTTTACAACTCTGCAGGGCAGGGCCGTCAAACTCCCTGAGGTATTGATATACCTGCAATACCTGCATACCTGGGTAAATATAACATTTTAATTGCCATTTAATGTGCACCTGGTTTTCCGTGGGATGGCGCCACTGCAGGATTATTTTAAAGATTCCTATATGAAAGCGCTGAGTGGCGTGTCTTGTCATCTTGGAATATAACTAACTGAATACCATAACTAGGTTGAACAAAATAACTAGCTTGGCATAGAATGGCAAATGGGAGGTCAATTAGGTCAGTTTGGTTGTTTGTTGATTTACATCCTAGCAACATCTAAGGTCATATCAGGAAGGGATCAGGTCAGTAGAAAGATGTCAGATGCAGGAGACTATGGGTGTTTGTTAGTGCAGGCCCACTCTATTCAATTTACTGTATTTCACTCACACTGTCCGGTGCTGCATTAGCGCGTTGTCGCTGGGCCAGTGTTAATTGCCAGCCTCTGCATTGTCAGCAGCTGTCTTATTGCTTCCGGTTAAACTTGCCTTACTTACATCTGCTATGCTTACATCACTGACTTTATCTGCCTGCTTTCGGTCAGTACCAAAGAGGCTATCACAACTTTGTATGATGTCTGGTGTTTGTTGTATCAAGATTGGCCCTTGTTGTGGTTGGGGTGATGTGTTATTCTCTCTGTTTTCTGGCTGTAGTGTCATCTCAGGAGAAGGACACTCTGGTGAAACCTCAGGTGCTCCATCCTCGATCTCCTTTTCACTGAACACTTTCCTAGTCGCAGATCCGACTAATGTTTCTTCTGCTGGACTTAGCGTAGTTTGCACCACTCTGTTCTCTTTGGCGTAACTTTCAACCTGTTTCTCATCTATTGCTTTTTCCATTCCTAGTCGCTCCGCTTCTTTTTTTTTCGCAAGCGCTACCTCCACAACCTGATTGAAGGAGATGCGTGTGGGAATTGCACCCCAACCACGCCTTCGAAGAATCGGTGTTTTATTCTCAACTACTTCGGGCTCCTTGTTTAACTCTTCGAAGAGTTGAGCAGATGCCGAAGCTGTGTCATCATAGTCTGAGCTGGCCAGTGTAATCTCTGGAATTTCACTGCTGCCTGATGGAGATGACGCCACACTGTTGTACTGAGCTGGTTGAGCATCCTCTTGAGCTCCACTTGAGACATTACGCCCCAACAGACCCATCCCTTTATTCATGGAGGATTTACAGAAATTCATAAATCTATTCACATTCTTGATCTGTGAGACATAACTTAATGATGTTTCCAGAGATGCTTTTCCATTTTCCCCCTTCTTCTGTTCTGGTCGCTTCATGTTCAACTTGTTTATTGTTATTGTTGCCTCTTCCTTTGCCTTCCGCTCTACTTCAAACTGACGTCTTGCCTTATCTGCTGTTGACATTTCCTTCTCTTCCTTTTTCTTGGGTTCTTTATTGAATTTCGCTTTAATACCACCAGCACTAAGTTTTTTAGTTCCATCAAAAGCTTTTGACCAAAGGTCTTTGACTTTTTTCTTCTCCTGAATAACCATAAAGTGAACGTATAATGCTAAGAGTTACCTGTGCAAACATATCAGTAAACAAAAAGACAATGATAGACATAGATCTAATTGTCTGGTTCAACCCGGTTTTGGACTTTTGACAATGGCATTATGTAACATGCATAACTGAAATTATAAGTACATAAGGGTGGGTCTGGGAGAATAGTTCATTGTCGTATAATGGAACAAGCAGATAAAACACAGGGTCCACCGAAAGAGTAATTTAGTTTTAAATTCATTGTATTAAATAACAAATACAGTAAAACCTCTCTAATTGACCACCTCCACAGATCGACCACTCCACTATATCGACTGCTTTATTTGGGTCCCAAACGATCACCCATACAATACTATTGTAATGATAAAATAAATAAATTCCATAAACCGACCACCTCCCTAAATGGACCATTTAAAGTCGGTCCCATGATCGGTCGATTTAGAGAGGTTTTACTGTAGTTTCGCCAACTTAACTAGATCAAATTCAGTGACTTCCTTAATTTGGAGTGGTGCCACAAAATGGAAAACGCACTCGCCATTTTATATAAGTACCACATTTTTAGACAAGGGGGTTTTAATGCTATGCAAAATGGAATAGCCAATTTTCTCAAGTTTCAGTTGTTTGCTTATTGAGGTTTTACCTCCTAACAAAATCTAAGATCACCCCAAGGCAGGTACCGACATGTGACAGTGCATATTTAAGGTGGCTATATAGTGCTGCCAAACTGGGATACCAAACTTCTGGCACCATAAACCGCTCAGTCACCGTATTCTGACACTGAGCGAAACAGTGATTGCTGTAACCTAGTAACGCCGAGCATCAGGCGCGACAGCGATATGGACACATTTAGTAAATCATTGCTTTCACTTGGTTGGGGAGATAGATCTACTCCGTGACTGCCGGTACAGGAAGCAGGCACTCATTCAGAAACTCAGCCCTGTCTGTCATCTTTTTGAGATTGATGTCAGTATGAACATAGCTGAATAAATCAATATCCAGCCAAAATAGCCATCATCCATGAGCCTCACACAATACCCTAGTGAGTCTAGGTGTAGGTGGTTACCCGGCGAATTGGTTGGTGGGTTGGTTGTTGGGAGTTTTACGTCCTGGCAACATCTAAGATCATATCAGGACAGGTACCGACTTGTGACAGTGCTCACTCATGCGACTTTATGGTGCAGCCCCCACTGGGAGACCAGGCCATCACTCTATCCCACTCAGTCACATTATCCTGAAACTGAGCCAACCAGTCCTTGCCCTATCCTAATAATGCCAAGCGACAAGTATACATTTTTAAGTCATCGGTTTGACTCAACCAGGGTTCAAACGAATCGCACGATTTCCCAAAATGCGAGACGGATGCTCAACTCATTCGGCCATCGCTTCTGGTTACCCGTTGGAAGGCGGGGTGGAGGGACTTCAATAGAGGCGGTTCTTACCTTTAACGCCTCTCGGCGCATGAAGTCGAGCCGGGCCCTTTCCTCCGCTACCCACTGGGGCACATCAGGGATGGCGTATGCAATTCCCAACTTCAGTGCCAGAATTACATGCTGAAGGAAAAGAGCAAGCACAATTATTTATACTTCATTGTTCTACTCTGTGGGTGGGGGTGGGGGGGGGGGGGGGGGGGACGAACAATATTTTTGGTATGTATAGGAGAGTGCTCTTATTGTAGATGACTGCTGTTAAAGTTGCAGAGTCCGATGGTTTTGGGTTTCTATTATTCAGGGATGAAAGTGATCTCTGTGAAAAAAAGCGGAAATGCCATAGGTTTAGCATTGTCAGGGAATCGCAGAAAATTTTCGGAAGTCGGGTTTCATATATATTAGTATACAATGATCGTGCTGCACCATTTGAAGCATGTGATAGTAGTATATGCTGATATAGTGTTATGGCGTTTAGAGAATTTATTTGTAGTATATGCTGATAGTGCTGCGGCGTGTGCACCACATATTAGTAGTATACGCTGATGGTGCTGCGGGACTGAAAAATCCTGGAAATCCGCGAAATCGCGGAGATCTTTCATCCCTGATTATTTCCTTAGATAAATATATTAGGTTGATCATTATAATCTACTTTACTTTCGTTTGAAGTAACTTTCATTTTAAATGGCTAACTTTTGAGATATTTGAAGTGCAAACATGCTAAATTAATTTTGGCAAGCATGCCAAAACTCTGACACTTCTGCAGTAACAGATTCTGTGAAATTGACTCAGTTTTCCCTTCTAAGTGGCAACACATGTTTAAAATAAGTGCACCAGTTTCTAGAATATAATCTAGGTAATTGTTTTGGTTTTGAAAAATTGATATTTTCATCAGACTATGCAGCTTTAACAAACACTATATCGTCCTCAAATGGTGCGTGGGGTTCATCAAGTTTTTAGAATGTGCTTGGTCTCAACTTTGCGTTAGTTAGTCAATACTTCTCCAAAGAAGACCCTCAAGCCTCAAACCCCATATCAAGCAATAGCTGCATTGCAAATAGTATCCACAAATTACAATGAATCCATATGAATTTGATCCATCATGACAAGCAGTATTCGTGAATCTAAACATTTTATTTTTTAAACTCACCTCATCTTTATTGAATAAGGTCTACTTAGGTTTTTGCTGGTC
>CM059188.1:72098342-72148672 GCA_030323885.1 Branchipolynoe longqiensis
ATACATATATATATAGTATAGTTATACGAGTCTTACCTTGGTACAGATGATGGATAACTGTTGTTTTACCGAGGTATAAGCCTCGGATAGATGTGGGCTAGGGAGAGGTAAGGTAAGCACGTCCGGTACCAGCAATCTTAACCTACTTATTGAGGATAAAAATGACTTTCAAACAATGGATACTATTACTTTACCGAAAAGGTACACCAACGGAATAGATGTGGCAGGGTGTGGGGGGAGGGCCCTAGCCCACATCTATCCGAGGCTTATACCTCAGTAAAACAACAGTTATCCATCATCTGTACCAAGGTAAGACTCGTATAACTATACTATTTTACCTCGGTAAACAGCCTCAGGCTAGCCTCAGGCTAGGGAGACCTTTACATAATTCATTTTTATCCTTAATATCATTCTTTCTTATTATTATAACGTTCTAAATTTTTGTTCTCACCTATTCTTGTTAGTTGGCGAGAAGACGCTTTGCAACGCCGGTAGGCTTTTCTAGTCGTTTATTATAATGTTTTGCAAACGACTTAGCCGTCTTCCAGCCTGCATGCGCTAGTATTCTTTTCACAGAAATACCAAGCACCCGTGCCTTGGAGACCATGGCTCCTCTAGTTGAGTGGGAAGAGTATTTACTCGTATCCACTCCAGCCAATTTCAACACCGTAATTGTCCATCTGGCAAGTGTGTCTCGTGAAATCGCCTTATGTGGCTTTATAAAGCTCACTAATAGTTGTTGTGATGCACGTAAATCCTTTGTCTTGTATATATAAGCCCGTATGGCCGACACAACACATAATTTCCGATCATTCGGAAAACAGTCTAAGTGAACCGTTGATAAAGGGTCACCTAACGTGTTCGATTTAAGCAATTTTTCTAAATCAAACGTAGCTTGTTGCTTGTCTATTTCTAATCCAGTTAAGGATAAAGCAACAATCGTCTGTCCTCTGTGTCCGGTTACTAACAATAACAGGACCGCGACCTTAAAACCTAACTGTTTTATATCTAACCACGAGTTGTGAGGCCAAGCCTGAAACAACTTAAATACTATAGAAACATCCCAAAACCGACTATACTTTGGTTTTGGAGGATTCCTTTGATAAATTGAACGAAGTAAATAACAAATAACATAATGTTTTCCAACTGTTTCGCCATCAATTCTAGGTAATATAATTGATAACGCACACCTCGCCGCATTAATCGATCCAAAGGAAAGTCCTTCATCCTCTAGAGAACGAAGAAACCGAGCTACTTGTGAAATCTTTGGATTTGTTGGCTTAACTTTCATTAACAAACAATGTACACCCCATTTCTTTAAATAGGTTGTATACATTTTGACAGTTCCTGGCCTCCAGGCATCCGATACTATCCTATCCTCAGTAATTCTGTCCAATCCAAATTGCTGTAGCTGCTTCCTTAGAAAAGGAATGCCAATAGGGGCGTCGTTGACACGTCGCCGTGAACCACTAGCGGTCCGTGGTGCGTCAGATTCCCGAGTTTTCTTGGGAATCGTATACGATCTTTTGCCAGTTGTGAAACTGCTGGCAGCCAAGGTTGCGTGTCCCAATCGGGCACCACCAGTATCGCATGTGTCCCTTCCAAGCCGATTTTTCTCACTACTCGGCTGATAATGCTAAATGGTGGGAAAATATAAAAATAATTATTTTCCCAGGTAATAGCAAACGCATCTACTTTCCAAGCATCCGGTTCAGGATGCCAAGAAACATAACAGGGTAACTTGTTATTATTTCGTGATGCAAATAAGTCAACTTCAGGTGTACCCCATTTTTCACAAACGAAGTTAAACAAATGTGTAGAGAGAGACCACTCTAAATGGTCATGGAAATTTCTACTTTTATAATCTGCAAGTGTATTTTGTGACCCTGGAATATGCGCTACAGTCAGCCAGACTTGTTGAGCCTGTGCCCAGTTCCAAATCAGTTTAGATAACTGATTGCAAGACTTTGATTTGGTTCCACCCATGTTACGAATATATGCCATGGCAGTAGTATTATCAGTTAGTATTCTAACCTGTGATTTATTTATCTTTACTAAACTACGTAAGCCCAGATAAATAGCACGCAATTCTAGTGCATTAATATAGTCTGATTTTTCATCATCAAGCCATCTACCTCCTGTTGTGACCCCATCTCGATGAGCTCCCCAACCTTCTAACGAAGCATCAGTAGTAATTACTGTATTAGGTTCCGCCATGCGGATTGGATTTGGTGAACTTGCTATATGTTGCATCCACCATCCAATATCCTGTAACCCTTCTTGCGAAATAAACATCTTTCGCTCAAAATTGCCTTTAGTTCGTGTTAACGCTAAATTTTTATCTATTTCTAGCGACTTAATATGGGCCTTCCCATATAACACAGCAGGTGCATATGAGGTCATTATGCCAATAAGAACAGCAACCTGTCTAATTTTTGGCTTTGATAACTTAATAAGCTGAGTCGCTGTAGTCATAAACTTAATTAGTTTTTGTTCTGTTATCGACACTGTAAGGGACTGTGTATCCAGAATAAACCCTAAACATTTGAGTTGTTTTGTTGGTTTAAACACTGACTTTTGTTGATGTACATAAAACCCCAATTTAGTGAGTAATGCACATAAATCCAAAACTGCATTCACACAACCAATTTGTGTTGATGCTATAATAAAAGAATCATCTATGTATGGAAACATTATATGACCCTTCCTCGCCATTACCGAGAAAACAGGTTTAAGCAATTTAGTAAATAAACGTGGCGCACAAGCTAAGCCATTCGGCATACAGGTAAACTCATAGAGTTGGTTATCCCAAATAAATCGAAGAAATTTTCGGTATTTTTCCATTATGGGAAGCGTATAATATGCATCCTGTAAATCAACACTAGCCATCCACGCATCTGGTGTAATCAGATCCCGTGCCGTATCTAGAGAGAACATTTTAAAATGTCGATATTCCACCCTTTTATTAAGGATTGTTAAATCCAGGATCATTCGAACATCACCATTAGGCTTCGGTCTCGAGAAAATGTTTGAAATAAACTGTCCTGAACAGTGTGTCACTTTTTGTATAATTCCTTTCTCAAAGAATTTATGTACCTGTTTAGTTAGTGCGTCTCGTTCAACTGGTTGAATGTTATATGGAAAAGGTATTATACTTTGTACAGGAATTTGTGTAAAGGGAATTTGAACACCCCTAACTATTTCTATAATTTCTTGGTCACTAGTAATTTTGTGCCACTCAGAAATATGATTACTAATATTACCAGCCACAAAGTTGCTTACAGTTTGTGTGTTTTTAGAGGCTGCAGGGACTTGTAAAGTTTGTGTTTGGACCTCTACTTGGACCCGCCCCTGGGGAAAGGTCTCGACGAGTTGAACCCTCGACCTATTGGCCGTGCGGTGTTGTCGGTCCAGCCTGGGCGAGCGCCCCGGCCCCGAAACCCTTGACCGAAGTTTGAACTCGGTCTGGTTCCTCTGGTGAACCGTCGTGGACGAAAATCCCCTCGTGACTTTTTGAAACGAGGAACTTCCTGTTTCTTCTTGCCATCCATGTTTTTGCCACTCTTGGCTGCAGTCTCTACCTCTTTATAGAGGTATTGTAGTTGACCGCCAAACATCTTGGTATTATCTAAAGGTTTCCCTTTAATCGGCTCTGGAGCAAGATAGAGCGTAAACTCCTTCCCCTCATTATCGGTAACCTTCTTAGAGCGAGCCACTTCTTTGCCAGCATCTGTGCAAACTGACTTGAAGACATTTTCATATCTTCGAAACGACAGGTAATTACCTGCCGCCGCTAGTACTGCAATGCCTTTGTCCATTGTCTTAGCCAAAGACGAGAACTTATTTTCACTCTGCATCCTATTAGCCACAGGAACAATAGCTGTTAGGGTAGCCAACACTGCCTTATGCACTGTGTGCAACACATCCTCAAACTTCTTACGGTCATCCGTCATATTGACATCCCGATCCATTTCTTTAATGATGGAGTTGGGAACACCCTTTATGCCTGTTAACTCATCTCCTAACTTGGAGATAACCTCCGCCGGTTTGAACGTGCGAAAATGACCATTCACGGTCTCGCGCATAAGCGTAGTGGTTTTAACCCGCTTAGCCTTTGGCTTCTCCACCTTCTTAGCCACTTTAGTGCCAATGTCCGCATAAACCCTTCATATATGGTGTCTGAGTCTGATTCCGTAGAAGTAGACTCAGTGGACGATCAGAAGAAGAATATTTCCTCTTCCTCTTCTTCTTTTTGGACTTAGTCTTCCGCTTTTTGCGAAAACCAGTCTCTGCCCGCTCCTTGGTGAATTCATCACCCGAAGAAATCACCTGTTTCTTCTTCTTCCTCCGTTTAGGAGAAGGAGGAGGAGGAGCCTTAAGCTCCACCGCCGAGTCTGTGTCCAAGAAATCCTCAAATGAATCCTCTTGGACACTCGGCCTACGCCGCTTCCGAGACACAGGCGATTTGGCAGTCAAGATGTGGCTTTCCAATCTTGCAAAGCGAGCCTCCCAATCTGGAGGCGCAGGCACATCAGGCACTGCGTCCTCGTCCGGGTCGGAGAGGATATGCGCCGGGGCTGTGTCGACGGCCCTGCCGACAACACAGGTGAGGAGTCGTACTCCTCGTCCACTCCACTCGGAACACGCCCCTCGGCTGCTGCTGCACCGCGCTTACACCGCTTCGTGGCCATCGGGAACTGAAACAAACATTTTTGATCAGTCCCGGTATATATATATGTCACAATATGGTTGTTTCAAACTCATTTGGACATCTATTGGTGTTAAAGAACGTGTTTATACCGTTATAACACAGGCGTAATAAGCTAAATTTGTGCGTGGGTTGTGGGTCAAGCCCAAACCTTACGCGGGGTCGGGACCAGTGTATCGGCCCGCCCATCCCTCTGTTCCGCACACTTCTCCCACCTGTGACTACTACGTCAACAAGTTGGAGAAAATGCTACGAAACTCGGAGAAACGCCTGAAAAACTTTTGTCTAGGGGAGTCTATAAAAGAAACCCAGGAGCATCTCCAACATTACTCTCTATTAGAGTACGAGAGAATTTCCACATGAGATAGGGCGAAACCCACATCTCTACCCATAGTCACACGGTGACCCGGGTGTTGACAGAACCGCTAATGACCGGTTTGGTTCCTTCGAGAAACCCACTCGAGTGTTCTATCCTTGGTTGTTTATAACCAAATAACTCGTCCAAATTGGACCAACGAAAGTCTAAACTTTCCATATTGATGCTCTAATGCATCATAATTAAGCTAACCACAGTTTTTATTATACTTACTGCGTATTTGCTTGTATGTAGACTAATTTTGCCGGAGCAACCCAACGACACGTTATCAGTCGTGAGTTGTATATGCTAATTGCTGGTACCGGACGTGCTTACCTCTCCCTAGCCTGAGGCTAGCCTGAGGCTGTTTACCGAGGTAAAATCATTATATATATATGTTATTCTAATTATATATATATATTATTCTAATTATATATATATATTAATCTAATTATATATATATATAATTATAATTACATATGTATATAATAATATATATATGTATGTGTGTGATGTATAACTCATTATACAAGTATACATGCTAAGGGAACATAAATACTTTGCTACTTCCTCCATTGGCGCATAGGTGGAGTGCCCCCCCCCCCCCCAGCTGTCGGGGAGTTGTATACGGGTGCCCCCCCCACTCGCGCCACACACACTGGGGGAATTTGTATTCACAATATATTTTAGTTCCTATGGACTCCAAGGGAACAACTCCGCCTTGTAATATTGATAAAGGAGCAGCTGAATGCTCCCATCTGTGTTCCAGCGCAGCATCACAGACGGCATCAAATGGAGCTGAATGGTAATGACTTCCTGCAACTTGATATTGCCAATGTGGTCCCAATCAAACCTGCATGCGGAGGGTATTAATTCTGAGGCTAAAACAATGATTACCCTCGTCGGTAACCGGGCAGCCTGGTGTCAGTTAGTCGCAAAGTAAAGCCAGCTGTTGTTTGGGATCTGCGGCGTGTGTGTTATCAAATTGTCTCCAATATGGAATAAAAGGCAATTGCGGCGAGAGCCACAATCCGGACATGATGTGCTGGATTTTCAATTTGGGCGCGGGTGGGGAGTTGGGAGTTGGGGAGGGGGAGTTGGGGGAGTGGAAGGGGGGGGGGGGGGGGGGGGGGGGGTGAGGAGTGGTAGGTGGGGAGTGGGTACGGGGGTATGGGGGATGGGGAGTGGGGAGTTGGGGAGTTGGGGAGTTGGGGAGTTGGGGAGTTGGGGAGTTGGGTAGTAGGGGGTGGGGAGTGGGGAGTTGTGGAATTGGGAGTGGAGAGTGGGGAGTGGAGAGTGGGAAGTGGGGAGTAGGGAGTGGGGAGTTGGGGCTGGGGACTGGGAAGTTGGGGAGTCGGAGTCGGGAGTTGGGGGTTGGGGGTGGGGTTGGTGGCAGGGGTGGGGGTACATGTGCAGTCCATGTGCAGTACATGTGCAGTCCACCATCAAATCCAATATGGCGGGTCAATTCTAAGATGGCTGCCAACATTCTGGCAAATTTCAAATATTCCAAGCCTACAAGTTTGCCTCCAGAAACTCCCAGGGTGTGGTCCTCGCAGAGAATATCAAGACCTATATCCTCACGAATGTAGCATTTGACAACATCGACCGCCTGGAAAAGACCCTCACAGGTGGAAGGACGTCTCACCGTGTGAATGGCATAGCCGTCCAAGCAAGAGTGTTTGCCCCACACTCTTCGAAAAAAACTATTCCAGCCATACAAAGACGAAGCAGTTTTCAGTTGCAGTTGAAGACACGCCTCTCCAATGTTACATATCTCTAGAGCAAGTTGGTCCAGATGCCATGGGTATTATTCAGGTGTCTGCAGATATCCATGTAAAAGTCGCACAAGAAGCACAAATCAAGAATTTGGCATGGATCCTAACTTGACAAGTAAGCACCTGCAACCAAACT
Organism: Branchipolynoe longqiensis; assembly: GCA_030323885.1. Taxonomy (NCBI): domain Eukaryota; kingdom Metazoa; phylum Annelida; class Polychaeta; order Phyllodocida; family Polynoidae; genus Branchipolynoe; species Branchipolynoe longqiensis. The sequence goes on from CM059188.1 coordinate 72,105,320, forward strand.
GTTCCAAGCTGGACAGGATTTAATATCAAGACACAAAATATGATAGCAGTATCCAAGGATGTTGTCGGATATCTACCCACGATTAATGCTTCAGGAACTGAAATGTCAACAGTTCTAGAAACTCTCAACCAATCAGAGCTCCTTAGGCAGGAACTGAAGCTGCATCAAATTGTTGTTGTAATGGATCAAGCATTATATACCAAAGCTATTGACATTTTGTGGAAACACAAGGACCAGTACAGACATATAATCATCAGGATGGACACTTTCCATACCAATATGACGGTACTGGCTATCATTGGGAAACAATTTCAGGATGCAGGTCTCAAAGACATTTGCTTAGAATCATGTTTGGTTGTTCAAGTTTCAGTCTCTGGAGTAGTCGAGGGCAAAGCTTACAACCATGCAGTGAGAGTGCACAAATGCATCTATGAAGGTCTATTCCATACTGCATAGAAAGGATTCCGCATCTAGCTAGAAATGAAGCATGGCAGTTGTTTTGAGAGGATTACAACATTGTTGGAAGAAGTAACCAACCTGCACAATGACTTATGTCAGACAAATTTGGAGATTCTAATGGCACATGAAGACCTGACACAGACATCACTGTTGTAGGATAAATACCTACAATACCTTCGACATGACAATGGGGACTTGTCTGCTTTCTGGATGTTGTATGTTGATATAGTGAGTGACATCCTTCTTGGCCTCATAAGAGCATCTAGAGAAGGGAACTGGGAACTGCGCCTGCTGCAGTTTGGAAGTTGATCCCTTGGTGCTTCGCCTATGACCATTTGAATTATGGCCAGTACTTACCAGCATGTTTTGCACAGATGAACAATCTCCAGACAGATCATCCAGAAGTGAACGAACACTTTAAAAGTGGAGGTTTCAGAGTACAGTTGGGAGGCGAGAATCCATTCAGACATCTTTGATTTTACAATAGATATGACTGTCAACAAGGACACATATACAGTGGCAGGCACCACCAAGTTCAGTCAGAAATCAGGTGCTGCAAAAAGATACTATCTGACAGCCAAACACACACTGAAGCGGTTTCTTGGGACACTTTAGAGACAGTCAAGAAGCCGCTCCGACAACACGAGCTGACCTCCAATTTTGACCGCCTCCATTCACCATGCCAAGAGCAAAGAAATGCCAGCAACAGGACCCAGCAGATGAGCCTGAAAGACCATCACAAACGCAAAAAACCTGGAGACGGCCCCAATCCATGGTAACTAGGCCGAATAAAGATGCCATAGCCAATGTAGATACCGGAGATGCCAAAACCAACGACGATGCCGCCATGCAACTCGATATAATGAAGCAAACAATGGCAGACACCATAGCGGAGTAAGGAACTCGTAGTGCCAAGAACCTGGGTAGAACCCATAGGGAGCAGATGGAGCAAATCACTTTAATGGCGGCCGACTGGGACTGGGTTACATGTTTGGGGTGGTCAGAGCGCATCTTTGCAATGGCTGATGATCGTAGACTCAAGCGTGGATGGTGTGATGCATATGCTATTAAGGATTTACAGTGGGATGCTTGCCTCACCGGTAGAGGCTGCACCCATGCAAAAAGCCTGTCAAAAGCACGGCCAGTTAAATGTCAGCCAAACACCGAGCAGACGAGCTGAGCAGCTTGGTGAAGCAAGACACTGGTGCGGGAGGTGGATACTCTCAGTGCCAATGACAGGACTTTAACGCAGAAACTGACGGATGCCCCTGCCATAAGTGGAACTGGGGGTCGACTGACATTTACTCACAGCCTAGCATCGCGCCATAACTCTGTGTAACTGTAACCAACTCACCAACTGTTTCTTTTGATGTCCTGGTATCATCCCCTGCCCGCCTCGCCACCGGTAATGTATGCGCGCCAGCAAGAATTGGTCCACACCATCCAGATTTGCAAATGCCTCGAATCAAGAAAGATGAGAGGAATGTGGCAGCTGTTAGTGATGCCTTGGAAAATTGGATCAATCCATTCGAATAATATGACTTAGTTTGCATCTCAACAGCCACTACACCAACACATAAGGTTAGAAACGATCTCATCAAAGCACACGCTACAGGAGAAGAATCATTAGCAATGTTTAAGACAGAACGACTTGTGTCCGATCCACAGACGAATAAGTTTCATGACCCGCTTGTGAAAAAAAACTTGAAGACATTTTCAAGCATGAGTAGTCAGAAGAAAACACAGATGCATGGGAAGATCATCATGCTGAAGACTGACCTTTGTTTGGACAAATAGTAGTGATAGCCCAAAGCCGAAGTCAAATGTTTTTTTATTTTGTTTTTTTTTTGTTTTTTTTATTGAGGCTGTATTTATACTGTCCATAGCATATAAGCCTGGGTATTCAGGCTTGTTTTCAATGCTGGCCAGCTGTAGTGTTGGTGTTGTCTTATCGCACAGTAGCTGCTGATAAGGTATCTGATTGCCTGTATTTCAGTAGCAGATAGATAGTTGGTAGGTCTGGTTAGTAGTCTATGTTAATTTTTTTGGATTTTCTTGGCATATATGTGCTTTATTTTTTCTACTCTTATTTCTAGACTAGCCTACTCCTATTTACATATCATAGGCTTGTACGTAGCTGTGTGGTGTGCTATCTGGCTGCTTTTGGTATGGTTACCTTCCATTGGGCGTCTCACTGGTGGGCCGTGACATATCACCTGCCCCTTTGCGGTGCAGCTTAGTTGGGGGTTCCTAGCCTTATTTTGCACAGATATTTTTTGTATGTTTTTAGGTCAGGAATTTGTCGTTCCTTTACTGTTTGGGCATTCCACACCTTGGCAGCCATTTCTAGCGTGCTTCTCTCGTGAGCTTTTATTTGGCTTCTGGTCTGCTTTAGTAGTGGCGCATTATTTGCTCTAGTTGCCCTTTGTGGTTTTGTTAGGAGTTTATTGTCTTGACTATAGCTGTATGCTAATGTTTTCAGATGAATTATTCTCCTATTTTCTAGCAATTTTACTTTGGTTCTTTTGTGTATGTCATAGGTGGGGTGCAGCTTGTCTACTCTGAGGCAGATTTTCAGGGCTCTGTTCTGTAGTGTTTGCAGTTTTTTTAGAAGTTCTTTCTTTGCACCCATGTAGTTTACATCTCCATAGTCAAAATAGGGTAGCACCATGCCCTTGAAGATTTTTATTGACATTTCTTGTGTCATGTAGTCTCTTAGCTTTGCAAATAGCCACAGTTTGTGGTTTACCTTTTGGACAATTTTGTTTATACATAGGTTGTAGTTTAGTTGGCTGTCCAACTCAAGGCCTAGGTATTTGTAATGGTCTACATTTTCTAGTGTTTGGCTTCCTAGCTTACAGTGTAGTTTTCTTTCTGGCATTTGTTTATGCGAGAAGAGAACTGTTTTTGACTTGCTTGTGTTGATGGTTATTTTGTTGGACTCACACCACTCATCCAGTTTTAGTAGGAGCTTGTTTAGTTTAGTTATTACCTCCTCTTCTGTGGTGCCGTTTGCATATATGACTGTGTCATCTGCATATAGTTGGAGGCATTCGGTTTGTAACCATTTTTCAAGATCGTTTATGTAGATTATAAAGAGCAGTGGCCCTAGCACTGACCCTTGGGGTACACCACATGTGACAGGTTGGTTGTCTGATAGTGTATTGTTTATTTTTGTTCTCTGTTGCCTGTCTTTCAGGTAGCATTTTATCCAGTCCATAGTGTTGGATTTTATGCCCATGGATTCTAGTTTTTCCAGTAGTATGTTATGGTCTACTGTATCGAATGCTTTGCTGAAGTCAATGAAGGCTGCTCCAACTAATTGTTTTTGGTTCATTGACGCCAATATGTCATTTGTTAGGTTAGCTATTGTTTTAGATGTGGAGTGCAGTTTCCTGAAACCTCCTTGTCTTTCGTTTAGTATATTGTTTTTTTCCAGGTGTTCATTTACGTGTCTATGTAACACTTTTTCAATGAGCTTGCCTGGGGTTTGAAGAATTGATATTGGCCTGTAGTTTCCCATGTTTTGTTTGTCTCCACTTTTGTGGATAGGGGTAATGGTTGCCATTTTCTAGGCTGAGATAAAATGCCCCTGTTCAAAGGAGATGTTGAATAGGTCGACTATAGTGGCCGGGATGGCTTGGAGTGCCTCTTTCAGTATTTTGGTTGGTATTTCGTCTATTCCACTTGGTTTATTTGTGTCTATGTCATTTATTAGTTTTTTTACTTCTATTATATCTGTTTTGCAGGTGGGGATTTCATTCTGCACAGTTCCTGATCTATTTTCCCACCTTTTTTTAAATTTTCCTGACAGCGTTTGTCCTATTGTGGCAAAGTGCGTGTTCAGTTTGTTTGCTGCATCTTTGTCTGAGAGCATTGTCCCTTCGTTATCTTGGAAGTTTGTGTGCTCTTCTTTGTTATTTTTGGGGAATAATAGGTCTACATTCTTCCAGAATCTGTTTGTCTTGCTTCCCCAGTCTTTGTCCTGCTTAATTATGTATTTCTTTTTTGCTGTTCTCACAGCTTTGAGAGAGTGGTTTCTGGCAATATGGTAGGCCAGTTTGTCTTCTCTAGTTTCTGTGAGCTGTGAATGTTGTTGTTGTTTGTTGTTGTTTTATGTCCTAGCCACATCTAAGGTCATATCAGGACGGGTCCCGACTTGTGACAGTGCGCACTCATGGCAACTTTATAGTGCTGCCCCACTGGAAAACCAGGCCAACATCACCATGACCTGATTCAGTCACATTATCCTGACACTGAGCCAACCAGCCCTTGCCCTATCCTAATAATGCCGAGCACCAGGCTAGGAAGCGACAAGTATCAATTTTTAAGTCATTGGTTTGACTCACCAGGGTACCCATGACCCCACGATCTACCAACACGGGAGACGGACGCCCTAACTCATTCAGCCATCCTGTCTGGTCTCAGTGAACAAATAGGTGTGTCACTCTTCCAAAGATGTGGACCACAAACCAGGACACAATTAATTGACATAGGAACATTATGTTCCACAATTGGCCCCAGTGTTTACAAAGCACTCATTGGTCTGCACACATTCACTAGGTGCAACAAGGTGAGTGCATTCACTGGAAAAGGAAAACTGTGTATTGGAGATCTTGAAGAAAAACAGCAGTGTGAGAGAAACCTTGACGCAATTGGGTGAAAGCTGGTATGTCTCAACGAAGTTACAAACCAAACTAGAGGAGGTTGTATATTTGTTCTATGCATGAAAACCAGCGACTACAGACGTGAATCAATTGAAGTATAACAGAAGAGAAATTGAGTCACATCAACTTCCACCTTGCAAAGATTCACTTACAAAGCAGTCACAGTGGGCAGATTTCCAAGCAGCAATTTGGAAGAAGAGCCTTCAAGCAGATCCTGAGGCATTTTGCTAACCAGCCATCCAGAGAAGACAGCGAGCCAGACTACACTGCAGAAGGTGCAGAATATGATGATGATGATGAGATTGTAACTCATGTAACTTACTTGTTATCATAAGTCAGAACAGATCATGTCTGTGTATGTACGTAATGTTGAAAAAAATCATGTTTGTATATGTGAATGGTTGAAACACAAAATAATATACAAACTGCTTCAGAGAGTAAATGATGTTTGACAATTATGTGCTTGTCTAATTGAATCAGCGTCATGCTCTTTACTGTAATAAACTTGTCATTGAAACGCATCACAGACTGCACATGTACTATGTGCCTTTTAAGAAGTATAAATGAAGGCCCTATCTACAAAATGAATGATATTGACATTACTATCAGTGTCAATGGAATATTTATTTATATGGATGTAATTGGATATTTGTTTAATTTTTGGGTGGCCATCTTGGATGTTGGTGGCCATATTGGATTCCATCATCAGACCTTTTTGGGGGGGACCATCAAATATAATATTTTACTTTATCAGCTTGATATTTGGGGCTTTTATAGACAGACCCCATTTGAATGTTAATACAAAAAAAACTCACTTACTTCCATGAAATTAAAAAAATATCCGATAGGGGTCTACTCATCAGGCTGGAAAATCAAAAAGCTACTGAATCTCTCACTTGCTATCATATAAAATATACTCTAGAGATACACATGTTTCAGAAAAACATAGTGGCAATTTGCCCCCCCCCCCCACCCCCAAGTGGTACCGACGACCCTATTTTAGGGGGCTTGGCTCATGCACTATATCTTTTGGGACAATTGTGAGAACCGCTTCATTTCCAGGCCCGTCCCATATGCCGACAACAACGGGGCGATAATGTCCTATCCACTTCTGCGTAATGACTATTACCTTATCAGCAGGCTGTGGGGGTGGTGTTTGGAGCCAGTCGCAAGGGTAATGATTGATCCCCTGTATGTAATCACCGAGTGAGTGCATGAGGAGGTGTGAGTGGGGTGTGAGTGTGGTGTGAGTGTGTAGGTATGTGAGTGCGTGAGTGTGTGGGTGTGTGAGTGCGTGAGTGTGTGGGTGCGTGATTGTGTGGGTGTGTGAGCGGGGAAGTGGGTGGGGATGTGAGTGCATGTATGTGAGAGTATGGGTGAGTGTGTGAGGGTGCCGGAATGGGATCTTGATTGTGAGAATGTTATGAGAATGTGATAATGAGATTGTGTGAATGTGAAAGTGTGTGAGTGTGAGAGTGTGTGAGATTGTGATTATGAGAATGTGTATCACTGAGAGTATGTGAGTGTCAGATTGTGAGAGTGTGTGAGAGTGTGTGAGAGTATGTGAGTGTGAGAGTGTGATTATGAGAATGTGTGACTGTGAGAGCATGAGAGTGTGTGATTGTGAGAGCATGTGAGAATGTGTGAATGTGAGACTGTGTGATTGTGAGTGTATGAGTGTTTATAGTGAGGGTATGTGAGAGTGTGTGAGGGTGTGTGAGGGTATGTGAGAGTGTGTGAGGGTATGTGAGAGTGTGTGAGGGTAGGTGAGAGTGTGTGAGGGTATGTGAGAGTGTGTGAGGGTAGGTGAGAGTGTGTGCGTATGTGAGAGCGTGTGAGGGTGTATGAGTGTGTGAGTCATACATACAGTTCTAATATAATTATAAACCTCCGACATTGTCGGGTTGCGCAATCTATCTTAATTGCCACACACCAATTTGTTATCGGAAGACGCTATATTGCAAGTAGGCAATTATACATTTAAAATCTTCAAATGGGTGTCTCTGTTGTCGTGACAAGCATAATCAACATTATTGCATGATATCAGGAATATTGAAGCTATGGTTACATGCAATTTACAGTTATTTATAGCCATAAACGATTAAACCGTTGTATTTCAAACACTGTCTACACTTCTATTTTGTTACAGTGCCCTGATGCCCTGGTCACATACACGTTAGTGGATGTAGTTGAATGTAGGTGAACGTAGTGGAAGCTAATGTGGGTCAAACATGGTGTAAGTATGTTAAACTACGTTGAAATACATTAAGGTACGGCAGGTTTTAGTATGGATAAATATGTTATGGTACAGATAAATACATTACAGTACGGATAAATACATCACAGTACGGATAAATACATTATGGTATGGATAAATACATTAGGGTGTGGATTCCGGTCCATTCAACTATGTTCAACTACATTCAAGTACTTTATCATCCAGTCCTTTCACCAAATCCACTAACAGCTATGTGACCAGGGCTTTGTCCAAGTGTGCTAGAGTATGCTAGCATATGCTAGAGTATGTTAGCATCATGGATGCAAATTCAGCCTCTAATGTAGCCCTCTTTTGAACATGTCCAACAATTTAATTGGACATCACGGCTCACCCACATTATTACCAAGTTACCATCATGGAGAAGTATCGCTGCTGGTACGTTCAACTACATTAGCCTCCACTACGTTAAACTACATCCACTAACGTGTATGTGACCGGGGCATGAAGTATGGTAGTATAGTTAGTCTGCCACTACTTCAAGTAGAAGAATGCCAATGAAATATTTATATTCATTCCCAGCCAGACGGGATGACCCAATGAGTTGAGCGCCCGCTTCCCATTTTGATAGGTCATGGGATTTGGACCCCCAGGTTTATTTGGTTATTTGTTTTTTTGTTTTTGTTGTTGTTTTAAGTCCTAGCAACATCTAAGGTCATATCAGGATTGGTACCGACTAGTGACATTGCGCACTCGTGGCGACTTTATAGTGCTGCTCCACTGGAAGACCAGGCCGCCAGCACCATGACCTGATATCCCACTCAGTCACACTATCCTGACACTGAGCCAACCAGTCCTTGCCCTATCCTAATAATGCCGAGCGCCAGGCTAGGAAGCAACAAGTATCAATTTTTAAGCTATCGGTTTGACTCGACCACTGTTCGAACCCACGACCCCAGGATCTACCAACACGGGAGACAGACGCCCAAACTCATTCGGCCATCCTGTCTGGTCCCCTCCCCCGAGGTTCGAACCATGGTCAATCTAAACTGATGACTCAAACAACACTTCTGATTAATATATGGTGGGACCGCTCAGGTCAAGCCAGAATTCGACCAACCAACTTTATTGTGTTGCCTTCTACTTGTGTAATAATATACATCATATGCACTGAAGTTACATATACGCACTCTGCTAGCAGGATCAGTGCTGGCATTAGCATCATTACCCCCATCACCAAAACACGTGCGCTATCTTAAGGAACAGGACAACCAGCCATAGAGGATCTTTATCAAATTGAAAGTTATTTTGGGATACCAGACGGTGTGGCCGAATGAGTAGAGCGGCCATCTCCTCTTTTGGGAGATCGTCAGGTCCGAATCCATGAGTTTGTGGGTTCGAATACTGGTCGAGTCAAACCCATGACTTAAAAATTCATACTTGTCGCTTCCTAGCCTGGTGCTCGGCATTATTCGGATAGGGAAAGGACTGGTTAGCTCAGTGTGAGGGTAATGTGGCTGAGTGGGATATAAGGCAATGGTGCTGGTGGTCTGGTTTCCCAGTGGGCAGCACTATAACGTCGCATTGAGTGCGCACTGTCACAAGTCGGTAACCGTCCTGATATGACATTAAGTGTTGCTAGGACGTAACACGACAACAAACAAACAAAAGTTATTTTGGGAGGTTCTTTGTCGTGTTTCTGTGTCTGTTTAAAGTTGCATAGTACGATGGTTTTGAATTTCTGTCATTATCTCAGATTAATATATTTGGTTGATAATAATAATTGACCTTACTTTAGCTTGAAGTAACTTCGTAATTTAGTAATTTAAATGGTTAACTTTTAAAATATTTTAAGTGCAAACATGTCAAATTAGTTTCAGCAAACATGTCCAAACTCTGACCCCATTAGTTTTAGTAGTATCATGTTCTATTAAATGTCCTCGATATTCCCTTCTATGTGTCAGAAAATGATTAATAAGTACATCAGTATCGAACATCGACATGCAGAATCAATTCTAGATAATTTTGGTTTTGGTTTTGAAAATCTGATGCTTCATCGGAGTATGCAGCTTTAAGGACCACGACAGCCAGTGACATCGGATCTTTAACACATTACAAGATTATTTTGGGGCGGTTTTTTGTTTGTTTTTGTTCAAGCCATCATATTATTTCTTCATCGAATTATGGGATAGAGATGCGGTAATAATTTAGTGGGCAGCACTCACAGTCACAGTCGCAGTCATCTCACCACGCAACGGGCCACACGCGTCACGGATGGGGAGATGGTATCACACGATGTTTGATGTAAAGGCTTGATAGAACACTAGCCGAACAATGGCCGAATTGTGTGGTGGAGTCCTGTGTTATTGAGACTCAAATATATGAAGCATGATGGGTTTTTTGTTTGTTGATTTCTTTGAGTATTGCCTCGCGGCAACATCTAATGTCATATCAAGATGGGTAGGGACTTATGACAGTGTGCAGTCATGGTGACTTTATCAGGCTTCCCCAGTGGGAGACCAGGCGCCAGCACAATGACCTGGCTTCCCACACAGTCACATTATCCTGACACTGAACCAACCAGCCCTTGCCATATCCTAATAATGCCGAGCACCTGGCTAGGAAGCGACAATCATCAATTCTTAAGTCATTGGTTTGACTCGACCAGAGTTCGAACCCGTCGGTTCGAACCCCACGATCTACCAAAACGGGAGACAGACGGCCAACTTCTTCGGCCATCCCATCTGGTCTCTTGTGCTATTGTGTCTCCCAGACATGACCCATGACAGGTTTTTGTTTGTTGATTTCTTGGGGTATTGCCTCCTGGCAACATCCACGGTCATATCAGGACGGGCACCAAATTATGACAGTGCCAACTCATAGCGACTTTATACTGCTGCCCCACTGGAAGACCAGACCGCCAGCACCGTGATCTGATAACACAATAAGTCACATTATCCTGACACTGAGCCAACCAGTCCTTTCCCTATCCTAATAATGCTGAGCACCTGGCTAGGAAGCGACAATTATAAATGTGGTAAATCATTGGTTTGACTCAACCAGGGTTTGAACCCATGGGTTCGAAACCCACGATCTACCAAAAAGGGAGACAGATGCTCAACTCATTCGGCCATCCCGTCTGACACCGCTTTGTTGGATATTGCAGACTGTAGCATTGCGCGACGCTCCAAGGGATTAGCCACAGAAAGCCAGTGGAAGATCGATAGGGTGCGCGAAGCATGCCGGGAGAGGGGGTAGCGGATGCGCATGCGGTATGGGGTAGTAGTGCACATGTGTGATGAATACATGCAGCTCGTTCCGGTAATAGCAACTATTGTGTGGTATTATTATTATTACTATTAATTGTTTTGAAATAATTAATTGCTTTGTTACAGAGGTTGATTAAGAGTGCCAAATTCCAATTCTGACAATTAGTCTGCCCGATTGTATCGCAAGTAATGCAGACGGGATGGCCGAATGAGGTGAGCGTCCGTCACCCATTTTGGTAGATCGTGGGATTAGAACCCACGGGTTCGAACCCTGGTAGAGTCAAACCGATGACTTCCAATATTATACTTGTCTCTTCATAGCCAACTGCCCGGCATTCTTGGGATATTGCAAGGACTGGTTGGCTCAGTGTCAGGATAATGTGAATGATTGGAATATCAGGTAATGGAGCTGTCAGCCTGGTGTTCCAGTGGGGCAGCACTATGAAGTCACCATCAGTGTCTACCATCAGAAGTTGGTACTCATGATCATATATGTTGCCAGGATGTAAAACTCCAACAACCAACCAACAGCTGTAGGCTGACTACGGTTTTTTTAACTGTCAACGGCTATTCTGTGAAGTGGTTAAAGCTCATATGATGTAATAAGCCATTTCATAAATGTGAAAAAAAAATTGTTCTGCTGGTATGCAATGACTAATAGTAATAGTATATAATTAAATATGTATGGCGTTATCAAAGCTAATAGTGATAGATATTTCGGAATGCACTATGAATTGCTGGTTTCTTCACAATTCAGTAATGCTTGATCTAAACAGATATGACATCATATTTTAATACGTGTATATTATCACCATTGGAAGCGTGCTTGAAAGGCGTGAAGGCTAGTAATGATACTAACTCAGAAGTGCAATTCCGAACTCACGTTAACGCGTCCTTATCAGAGGACACCTGGCGATGACCATTGCCGATACAAAATTATCAGTTTGTGCTCTGAAGCTGGCAGTGGAAGATTCCATATCACCAGCGTGAAAAGTTCGCTGACAACAGTCGGAATTGTCGCGCATTGTGCGGCGGTCGTGCGTCTACAATTGAGTTGCTTGCTGACTGTCTGGGTTCAGCCCGACCTCATGAATATGTTGAAGGGTGGTTATACTTATAGCCCAGTAGGCACGGCGGTGTCCGCGCCGATATTAGACCCCGTATTAAGTTGTGTTCTGTTCATGCTCCGATTGCTGCCCGCTGAACGCCCACCCACTCAATGGCGTCTGTACCCGCCTCACCCCGTCTAACCCCGCCTCATCTCACCTCACTCCGCCTCAGTCCACCTCACCCCGCCTCACCCCGCCTCACCCCGCCTCACGCCGCCTCACCCCGCCTCACCCCGCCTCACCCCGCCTCACTCCACCTCACCCCGCCTCACCCCGCCTCACCCCGCCTCACCCCGCCTCACCCCGCCTCACCCGCCTCACGCCCCCTCACCCCCCTAACCCCGCCTCCCCCCGCCTCACCCCACCTCACTCCGCCTCACCCCGCCTCACCCTCCTCACCGCACCTCACCCCGCCTCACCCCACCTCACTCCGCCTCACACCGTCTCACTCACCTCATCCTGCCTCATTCCGCCTCACGCTGTGTCACCGCGCCTCATTCCACATCACCCCCGCATCACCCCGCCTCATACCACCTTATTTCGCCTCATCCCTCCTTACCCCACCTCCTCACCCCACCTCACCCCGCATAACCCACCTCACTCGGCGTCACCCCGCTTCAACGCGCCTCACCCCGCCTCATACCACCTCATTTCGCCTCATCCCTCCTTACTGCGCCTCGTCACCCCACCTCATCTCGCACCACACAGCCTCACTCTGCTTCACCTGCCTCACTCTGCCTTACTCCACCTCACCCTGACTCACCCGGCCTCCCCCCGCCTCACCCCGCCTCACCCCGCCTCACCCCACCTCACACCCTTTATCAAATTGATACCTGTCGCTTCCTAGCCTGTTCCCGGCATTAATAGGTTAAGGCAAGGACTGGTTAGGCCAGTGTCACGATAATATGACAGTGACATATCGGGTCATGGTGCCAGCGGCCTGATTTCTCAGTGTACCACGAGTGAGCAGTGTCACAAGTTGGTACCCATCCTGATATGCCCTTAGATGTTGCCAGGATGTAACATTCCAACAACCAGCCAACCAACCCGCCCCTCACCCTCACTGCACCGTCACGGCCCCACTACCGCACTATCACTGCACCCTCCCTTCACCCCCACCTCACCCCCTCTCAGCCACCACCTTACCCTTACCTCACCACAATCTCACTCTAATCACACTCCTACTTCACCCTCACCTCACCTTCATCTCACCCCAGTCTCATCCCCGACCTCACTCTCACCTCATCCCTACCCCTCCTAAAAACACCCTACACCCACACAGTACTCCCCCCTCCCCCCTCCCCCCTCCCCGCCCCACTCCCCTCCTGTTCCCAGCAGGAATTAAAATATCTCGGCATGCACCCGCAGGCTTAACCGATGCACCGATCGGCCGCGACTGGAACCAGCAAAGGAGGAAGCGGGACTGGGCGGCAAACTTCCCTGAGATCCTAAAGCTGAGATTCCATTAACACTACACATTCCGATGTAAACACACAATTCTAAAAAAAAAAGATACTAATTTAAATTTGATCCCACATTTCTAACATGCACTAATTAAACACCGATTACTATTTAGTGTTTTGGGGGTAATGAACGTGGGAAATATTGTGCATAGAGCAGGATTCGAACCGACACCTCTTGCCATTCCAGGGCTAGTGGGCTAACCATTACATTACCGAGGCTCCCAGATGCAATCACCCGTATCCACATCTACATGTCTATATGGCGACTTTGTAGTGCTACCCCACTGGGAGATCAGGCCGCCAGCACCATGACCCGATATCCCACTCAGTCACATTATCCTGACACTGAGCAAACCAGTCCTTGTGCTATCCTAGCCGTGCTGAGTGCCAGGCTATGTAGCAACAAGTGTCAATTTTCCAAGTCATTAATTTAACTCGGTCAGCATTGGAAACCTCTCGACCTGCCGAACTCCCGACCTTCTCCAATTATGCCATCAGGTCCAATGCGCCGAGTGTGGGTGTTGGGGTGTAGGTGTGGGGGTAGGTGGAGTTGGCGGTGGGTGAGTTGGGGGGGGGGGTGCTTGGACATGTTGGGGGGGGGGGTGAGATGTTGGTACTAAATAGGTACACACTATGAAATGCAGTGTGGAATCTATTCAGTATTGATTTGTTTGTCCGAAGTGAGCCTGAACCGCCATTTTCACTCACACCAGCGGAGAGAAGAATAAAAACGAGATGTAGCGTCCACAGGATTGTGTAGCATGGGGGTGGCGATGGGGGTGGGAGGGGGGGGTGAGGGCGGTTATGTTGTGTAGGATGGGGATAGTGGGGTGGGAGGGGGGGGGGGGCAGCTAGAGAAGGGATGGGGAGAGGTGGCGGTGGGGGTGCGGGAGGGGTAATTGCGATAGTGTATATGGTGGGAATGGCAGGTGGGACAGGGGGCTGGTGGTTAAGAGATGAATAGGGATTATGGAAAAGGATTTGTGCATATTCAGCCTGTAATGAAGTAGCTGCAAAGATGTGGTATCGTAATCAATGGCAGCATTGAAGGCATGGGGTGTGATCTGATATGGTATGGTATGGTAGAGCGTATGGTTGGGTATGGTAGGGTAGGGAATGGTATAGAATGTCGCGCCGAGTGTTTTTACAAATAGGAAACATTGTATCGAAAGTGGGATTCAAACCCACAGCCCTGCCTTTTCAGGGCCGGTTTGGTAACCATTACACTACCTAGGCTCCCAAATGAAATAACCCAATCCACGCCTACCTGTCTATGTGGCTACTTGGTATTACACATATTGCCATTCCAAGGCTAGCTACACTGACTAGGCTGCCTGATGCAATCACCCTGCCCACGCCTATCTGTCTATGTGGTGCCTTGCCTAAGACTAGTATTAGTAAGAGATCCTTGCAGACTACTACACTAGGGTATGACAAGAATGGTCGTGGCCCCCAAAAGCTCTCAGAGTTGCTCTGCTGGTCAGTGCTGATTGATAATCACATACCTGAATATGACTGCATGGCAATAGCAAATGCACTGGGACAAAATAAGACATTTATTGAGGCACTTCCGGTCATATGATTCATAGAGTGGGTGTTGGGATTCTGTGCACATCTGACTTCCAGAGTGCAACCCTTATGTAGGTATCCAGAGCATAATCCGATGGGTTTGAGTTTCTGTTATTTTCTGAGATAAATATATTAGGTTAATCATTATGACCTACCTAACTTCAGTTTGTCGTAACCTTTATTTAAAATGGCTAACTTTTGAGATATTTCAAGAGTAATTAATGTTGGAAAGTACAGCACACCTCTTGACACCATAGGCTTCTGCAGTAACAGGTTCTATTGCATTGCCTCAGTATTCTCTTCTATGGGCCGACAAATGCTTAATAAGTGCAACCAGTGTCTAAGTTGAATATGTAGAATCAAATCTACCTAATTCCTTTGGCTTTGCAAATTTGAAGTTTTCATCGGACTATGCAGCTTTAATTGGTCAGTCAGGAGACCCGTCCTGATATGACCTCAGATGTTGCTAAGACGTAAAACAACAACAAACAAACAAACTGTCAGGGGAGGTGGTCACCAAATTGCTAAGAGCACATGGTTCCCGTGCACAAGATCAGGAATTTGAATCCCAGCCGAGTTAAAACAATGGTCTACAGATGTTATACTTGTTGCTACCTAGCCTGGTTCTCAGCATTAGTAGGATAGGGCAAGGACTGGTTAGCTCAATATCAGGATAATGTGACTGAGTGGTAAATTGTGTTATGCGGCCAGTGGTCTGGTCTCCCACGGCGCAGCACATTTTCACAAGTTGGTACCTTGATATGATATTTGACATTACCAGAACATAAAACCCCAACTAACAATGAATAACATACCTCTGCTACTTTGACTAAAAAACACTTGAATTGAGAAATTAATGCTTTGAATATATTGCAATCAGTTAGTTGGTTGTTAGAGTTTTATATCCTAGCAACATCTATGCTCATATCAGGACAGATACCAACTTGTGACAGTATGCACTCATGGCAACTTTATAGTGCTCCCCCACTGGGAAATCAGGCTACCAGCACCATGACCCGATATCCCACTCAGTCACATTATCCTGACACTGAGCTAACCAGTCCTTACCCTATCCTATTAATGCTGAGTGCCAGTCTAGGAAGGGACAAGTATAAATTCTTAAGTCATTGTGTAAACGTGCCGGCTGGTGGTGTGGGTGGTGTAAATAGGTCAAATGAAAGCACTACAGGTAATGAAGGAAAACAGGGTAAGAGTGAAAAGTAAGAGAATGAGACTCTTCAATTTATTGGCTTATATAGGTTTTTCAGAATTCAAGATGGCCGTGGTCACATGATTCAATTCATCAATCACAGTACAATGCAGTGGTCACATGACTTAATCCTCCAATTAGAATACAATGCAGTGGTCAATGATCATAACAATACCATGTGGGGGGGAGGGGGCATGTGAGGTGACTCTTCCAAAGACTGTTCTTAGCCAAGCTCGGAAGTGACACTCCCTCCAAAGACTATTCAATTATACAAATTCTATACTCAATGAATAATAGTTTACCAATTTCACACATCCTCTATATGTCTTTGGGTTTTTATATTTTAACATTTATCATTATATAGACAGTTTGCAATTTATTATAGTAATTTCACCTCGGTTCACATGTATCAAATCGGACAATTTTACAATTGGTTTCACTCGATCGGGAAGAGAACTCGCGACCTTCCACACGTAAGGCCCGCGCTCTACCGATTAGGCCACTGCGCCCAGTCCTGCACTCAGTTTGTAACATTACTAGTACTACCCACGTGCGTAATGCCCTATTTATTTCACACCATCCGTTTTCAAATGTCCTGTCCTCTATCTAAATTTGCAGTTTATCATTGAAATGAACTACAGTAAAACCTCTCTAAATCGGTCGACCATGGGACAGACTCTAAATGGTCCATTTAGGGAGGTGATCGGTTTAGAGAATGAACAAAAAAAGTATTACAAAGGTATTGTGGGGGCCGATCTTTTGGGACAGAAATAAAGCGATCGATATAGGGGAGTGGTCGATATAGGGGAGGTGGTCGGTTAGAGAGGTTTTATTCTATTCTGCTCAAAAGCCTGTCTAAATTCTAATGTATCGTCCTCTCACTATCAGGCCATCTCATCTTTTACCATGCGTTATACCCTACCGTAGTGTTGTGACGTCACTCACCTTCCCAGTTGAAAACGTTACATACACAGGCAACTGTGGTTGGTTGATCACATCAAGTAGCCTAGATAGCGTAATGGCTAGGAAACTAGGCTCAGGCATAGTAGAAGTGCGGGTTCGAAATCACGCTATAGGTGCAATGCTTTCAAGTTGCATCATATCTACAACACTGGTGCCATGACCAGGATAGGATAAAGCTACAAGCTGTATAGTGTTGAACGATCCCTGTGTAGGTGTATCTAAGCATAACACCACTATGTATATAACTGTAAGTATTAACACCCATTTAAGAGACTGACAATTGGACTGACAATTGCAGCTGGACGAGTGTACTACGTCGTCTGCTCTGACCTCTCAGACAAGGAGCCACATAGACAGGTGGGCATGGATAGTAGGATAATATCAGGGCGCATAGGTGCCAATGGTTAGCGAGTAGCCCGGAATACTTGAGATGTGGATTCAAATATTTCCGATTTTCATCACCTGGTAGGCCTGGATAGGGTGATTGCACCAGGGAGCATGGTTAACATCGTATCCCCGGAATGGCAAAAGGTGTGGGTTCGAATCCTGCTCGAGGCACACAGTTTCCCTTTTTGATCATTCCCACGACCGTAGTAAATTCACAGGATAAGGCAAGGATATAGTGAAGTATAGATTGCATCAGGGAGCTTAGGTAGTATAATGGTTAGCATCCTAGCCCTTGAATGGCAAGAACTATGGGTTCAAATCCTTCTCGAGGCACAAATATTTCCAATTTTGGTATCACTCCCACGACAGTAGTAAATTCACAGGATAAGGCAAGGATATAGTGAAGTATATATATTGTTGTCAGGGACAGAGGGGGGCGGGGGTAAGCCTCTAACTTGGCCCGGGTTGGGAACAAACCCACGATCTCCCGGCATGCAAGAGAATGCTGTACCCACCACCAAGCCAAATTGCCTGATAAGACAGATAGGAGAGGTAAGCCATCGAATGAATATTCCACCCACTCACAACACGGACGTGGTACATCGTTAGACATGGTTCTCAGGCACATGTGGCATCACCATATTGAGCTGCAGTTTACAGTGTATTACACGATATGGTTGTTATACCAAGTGGTCTACAGCCATGGCAATATCAAAACAAGCTTGAAAGTGTTGATATCGGCCACGTTTATACCTCAATACTGCTCTGGATGCATATTGTGCGATATATGATCAGTTAAATATATGAATATGTTTCATATGTATATATATATATATTGTTTTTTAATTGTGGCAAATATGTTTATTCTGCTGAATAAGTCTTTTGTCAGTGCCGAAGCATGGGTCTCACAGCCATTTTGAAATTGAGGATTACTTACATAAAAATGATATATAGCGTAAGGTATACAATAACTGTTGATTATACAATTTGCAGCAAATAACACAATGAAACTCTGTAGCCCACAAGTTCCACAGCAATATTGCAACAGTTGTGTGATACCACTAGATCCATATTAGTCACTTCAATAAAATTCTGTAACCCACAAGTTCCACATCAATATGCCAACAGTACTGTCATATGACTAGATCAATATTAGTCAGTAAATACTTGCATGTTTTGCCAGTCTCAGTATTGTATGTTGAAGATTTCTTTTTTTATTTAAAACTTATACTACCTCTTCGTCTCCAATGTATATTATAGAGGGAATTGTCAAATTAAATAGGGATATTCAGTCAATAATATTTAGTAAATATATATCGAGATGTATAGTACTGCCAGTTTACAAAGCAGATTCTATACATTCACGCAGGTGTGTATATTTATATATATATATATACGTACATAATTAAGCACTGAGAAAATGCACATATTTTGCGTGGGCGATATGTCAGATTGGGAATGGGACCGCGGACATACTCTCCAGGTTGATCGAAGGTCGGGTGTAGGAGTGAGGAGGGAGAAAGAGAGATGAGAGGGGAGAGTAGTGAAATAAAGAGGAATTGGAGTGAGAGAGGGGTGTTGGGAGAGAAGAGGGGGAAGGGGAGAGGAGGGGCAGGGTAGAATGATGGTGAGAGGAGGGAGGGGAGGGAGAGAAGGTGGGGGAAGGAAAGAGGACGGCAGGAGAAGGGTAGGGGGGGAGAGACGAGGGGACTAGGAAAATATGGGATGGAGAGAGGAAGAGACATGACTGAGGACGAGAAGAAGGAGAAACGATCGGGGATGGAGAGAGAGGAGGGACATTGTGAGTGATAGAGCGAGGAAGGGGCGTGAGGGAGGGGAGGGAGAGCAGGATGTGGGGAGATCAGGACGCGTGAGTGGAGAGGAGGCGATGGAATGAACTAAGGGAAGCTAGAGGGGCGAACAAGAGGTATGGAAAGGAGAGAAAAGGAGGGGAGGGGAGTAAGAGTCGGTGGTGGGTAGAGCAGGATGTGGAGAGTGATAGGAAGGGAAGGGGGAAAGGGAGGGTTGATGGGGAAGAATGAGACATGGGGGAGAGGAGGGCTGAGAGGATGGGGAAGGGAGGAGAGAGTACAGGAGGTAACGAGAATCGGAGCTGGATATTGGAGTTGGAGAGGAGATGGGAGCGG
Source organism: Branchipolynoe longqiensis (assembly GCA_030323885.1). NCBI lineage: Eukaryota > Metazoa > Annelida > Polychaeta > Phyllodocida > Polynoidae > Branchipolynoe > Branchipolynoe longqiensis. The sequence goes on from CM059188.1 coordinate 72,124,778, forward strand.
AAAAGAGAGGTGGAAGGGAGGAGCGGGGGAGATGGGAGGAAGGCGAATGTGGAAGGAGGGAGGGGAGAGAATGCGGGAGTTGCGGATGGATAGCAGGATATGGGTAGAAGGGTGGGGGGGGGGCGCAATGAGGGACGGGAGGGGAGGGGGGAGCGGGTGGATGGGTGGGGAGGGGATGTTGGAGGGTAAGGGGGAGATATGGGGTGGGAGGGGAAGGGAAGGAGGGGATTGTGGGATGGGGAGAGGAGGGGATGTGAAGGAGTGGGAGGGGAGGCAGTGGGTGTACGAGGAAGGGGGATGGGAGGGGATATGAGGGGAGGGGAGGGGATATGAGGGGAGGCGAGGGGATAGCAGGGGAGGCGAGGGGACGGGAGGCGAGGGGAGGGGATGCGAGGAGATGGGAGGAGATGGGAGGAGAGGGGAGCGGAGGGGAGCGGAGCGGAGGGGAGGGCAGGGCAGGGCAGGCAGGCTGGGGGGGGGGGGGCAGGGAGGCAGGGGCAGAGCAGGGCAAAGCAGAGCAGGGCAAAGCAGAGCAGGGCAAAGCAGGGCAGGGCAGGGGATGAGAGCGGAAGGCAGGGGAGGGAGACGAAGGGAGGAGAGGGGAGAGCAGTGGGTGTGGGAGGGGAGGGGAGCGGGGGGGAAGGAGAGAGGGGATGAGCAAGAGGGGAGACGAAGCCTGAGGGAGAGAAGGGGCAGAGCGGAGGGGAGGGTAAGGCGGTGCGGGCAGAGTGGGGCGTGGGGGGGGGGGGGAGTCAGTCCCATCAGGTGCGTGGGCGGAGAAGCGGACCAGTAATGGGTATGGCGTAGGTGGCAAATGCCTGTTTTGCAAGTGTCAAGAGGAATATGTGATGGGAGATTGACGGGTAGCTGCAGTGCACACTCTCCTACCCGCTCTTTAGGGCTCTACACCTTGGTGCAGGATGCACGACTGCTTACATACACAGCGTCGGCCAAATGACTACTGTCAGATCGGTGTTAGCAGGGAAGTCCTTATTAGTATCATCAGGGAGGAGAGGGAGCGAGCGCTTGCACAATAAAGGCAGAGAGCGCGAGAGACAGTGAGAGAGAGCGAGAAAGAGCGAGAGAGAGCAAGAGAGAGCAAGAGAGAGCGAGAGAGAGCGAGAATGAGCAAGAATGAGTGAGAGAGCGAGAGAGTGAGAGAGCGACCGAGAGCACATGAGAGAGAGGGAGCGAGAGAGAGAGTGTGAGAGAGAGCAAGAGAGAGCAACAGAGAGTGAGAGAGCGAGAGAGCGAGAGAGATCGAGAGAGAGTGAGATAGTGTGAGAGAGTGTGAGAGAGCGAGACAGAGTGAGAGAGTGCAAGATAGATCGAGAGAGCGCGAGAGAGAGCGCGAGAGAGAGCGCGAGAGAGCATGAGAGTGCGAGAAAGTGTGTGAGAGAGCGAGAGAGCATGAGAGAGAGAGCGAGAGAGTGTGAGAGATAGCGAGAGAGAGCAAGACATCGTGAGAGAGCGGGAGAGAGCAAGAGAGTGTGAGAGAAAGGGAGAGTGAGTGAGAGCAAGAGAGAGTGAGAGAGAGCAAGAGAGAGCAAGAGAGAGCGAGAGAGAGCAAGAGAGAGTGAGAGAGCACGAGAGAGAGCGATAGAGCAAGAAGGAGAGCGAGAGAGCAAGCGAGAATGACAGGAGAGAATGAGAGATATAGAGAGAGAATGAGAGAGCAAGAGAGAGTGAGTGAGAACGAGCGAGAGAGAGTGAGTGAGAACGAGCGAGAGAGAGTGAGTGAGAACGAGCGAGAGAGCGAGAGAGTGAGAGAGAGACGAAGAGAGAGCGAGAGAGAGGGAGCGAGAGAGAGCAAGAGAGAGCGAGACAGAGCAAGAGAGAGCGAGAGAGAGCAAGAGAGAGCACAAGAGAGAGCAAGAGAGTGCGAGAGAGAGTGAGAGATAGTGAAAGAAAGATCGAGAGAGAGCGAGAGAGAGAGAGCGAGATAGCAAGAGAGTGCAAGAGAGAGTGAGAGAGCAAGAGAGCACGAGAGAGAGCGGGAGAGAAAGAAGGAGAGCGAGAGAGAGCAAGCGAGAATGAGTGAGAGAGAATGAGAGAGCGAGAGAGCGAGAAAGAGAGAACGAGAGAGCGAGAGAGAGCAATAAAGAGAGTGAGAGAGCAAGCAAGAGAAAGAGCAAGAGAGAGCAAGATAGAGCGAGAGAAAGAGAGAGCGAGAAAAAGAGAGGAAGAGAGAGGAAGCCCAGCAACCACAACTACCATAGGAATACCTCCAGGCTAAAAATATGTGTGGCATCAGATCCAGTGTCTCTCCAGAAACCCTAAAACCATCAACTAAACATCTCTGCAATAGTCAGTAAGACACACGGGAAGATCTTATGGGATGTTTTATTGGGGGTCTGGGGGGACAGAAATTTACTTGCAGATAAACCATAAGTTTGATATAATATAACTATAATAATGGTATTGCAGGGTTGCCAAATTGGAAAATGTAAAACTGGAAGATTGGTGTAAGGTGATGATGGTACATAAAGTATTGAACACCTTACGGCAAAATCATAAGGGTTGGCAACCCTGCACACTGCATATACTAGACACCTCCACGCACCACCACAATCCACACACCACGCACAGCACAACTACACACCTTAAGGCCCTGTCACACTACAACGCTTCTCCCAGCGACCCGTCACCGTTGAAAATACAATTTTAAGCATCAAGAAACGTTAAAGATTTAGCGGAAATATGGGGAAATTGGACGTTGGTGCAGCGTGTTAGTAGCCCGCCGCCAACGTGTGTCGAGGTGTTGGGGGAAAAAAAAAAAAAAAAAAAGTTTGGCGCGACGTCTTCATATAACCTTAAATGTTGCTAGGGCGTAAAACAAAAACGCCCCATTTTGCCGCAACGGTTGGGAACGACCCTCCAGCGCGCGGCGTCTGCCTAGCGTTCCCATAATGTTATTCCGGCGCGTCCAACGCAGCGCGACGCACGCCTAATGTCCTTACCCATATATTTGCACGCGCTGCCGGTCGTTGGTTTTTTTTTGACACGCTTAAAACATTGGCTGACCAACAGCGCGCGCTGGCGTTTTGCGCCGACCATCAACGTCAAAGATAGTGTACCGACGTGTAGCGAAATGTACCGATGCCCCCATACATCAGCGCGTCCCGACGTTTCACTTATTATCGCCCAAAATCAACACACTATAAAAACACGGATGCTCTGCCGCTGTGAGCACCCTATGTAATTACAAAACTCTCCCCCTTTATTTCACCTGTGAGCAATCAGCCTAATCAATTTAACCATGTCTGGAAAGAGGAAGGAAAACTCGTCACAAAGATGAACAGTGAATAAGTTGTGCTTTATTGGCAGCAACTCCTGTCATCCCCGTTACATGTGACCTAGCACCTGCACTCCTCATATACTGCCCACACTATGTCTCATTGTCACTTTAGCCTATATACTGAAAGCAGTGCCTACAGCCCATGGGACAGGAGTCCTATGGCTGTGTATACACTCAATTTGAATAGATGAATTTAGGTAGCATCAGACAGAGTGTCTGGGGTTCCTGCTCTAAAGTAGGTGTGTCTCACTCCAGAGCCAGGATGAGAGTGATTCTCTTCAGTGTCTCAGAAGCAGAATTTTGAATAATTACTTAATTGAGACTAGTGTGTGGTCAGGATAGGCCAAGGGAGTCAGGTGACCGGACATTCCCCAGCCAGCCAATCAGACACTCCCCACAGACTGGGTGGGTGGCCACCCCCAGTAGGGGCTGTCACTCAAACCAGCTGCAGGTGGTGCACTCTATACATATGCAAATTAGGCAGGTGGGTCAGTCGGTGGTCCTGGGTGGACAGGATGTTGCATACAGTTACAGATATGTATATAGATATATATAGTAAAATTGTTCTTTTCCTCCAATTGTATTCTTTATGAACACATAGAGAAACATTTCAATAATCATGTACTGTTTCTTGCAAAGGAAGTCTTTTCATTAACTCCAAACATCATATATAGACAGATAGTTTACACCACCCAGCATTATGTACATTTCCATCAACTTCACTCATAATATATAACATATAGTTTACCTCACTCAGTATCATGTACAATGGGAGTGGGATTCTATTAATTTTAGTTACTTTTAGTTTACATAACCTAAGTCCCACTCCGGCATCCAAGAATAATAATGCTTTCTGCCAATGTATAATTCTTAACCGAAAATCTGTATATTTTTACAACACGTTGACAGGTCGCCGGCGAGAAGCGTCGTAGTGTGACAGGGGCCTTACACGTCACCCCAACCCCTTCGCCCTCTCCACCAACACACACACATTTAATTCAATGTGTAAGTAGCCCCGTTTCTGCCCCGAGATATTTTTGGCAGTTCTAAAGGTTTATCAAAAATCACTGCCTTTATTAAAAGAAAAGCGTGGTGGGCTTCCCCCACCCCCCCAAAAGGACGAAATCACCGTTTAAATATTGACCATGGCATAAAACTCAATTTACATGGGAAGTGAAGCGTTCCAAGAAGGGTTCCTGGGGGTAAGAGCAGAAGTTGTTTCATTAGGGATGCAATACGAGGTGACAGAAAAATAGCCGTGGTAAATATTTGTTACTACTATTAACTTTGAGCACCATCTTGAAAATGTGCTGTTCTGCCGTATTGAATTCGCCAGGGCATTCAATAATGCCCTGGTCTTTAAAGATCGATCACCTTCGTCCTGATATGATCTTAGATGTTGCTAGGACGCAAAACAACAACCAACAACAACTCTAGTCACCTCATTTCATGCGATTGGTTGGTTGTTGGAGATCTACGTCCTGGCAAGATCTAACATCATATCAGAACGGGTGCTGACTTATGGCCGTGCGCACTCATGACGAATTTAGAGTGCTGCCCCACTGGGAGGCCAGACTACCAGCACTATGACGTGATATCCCGCTCAGTCATATTATCCTGACACTGAGCCAACCTGTCCTTTCCCTATCCTAATAATGCCAAGTGCCTGGCTAGGAAGCGAGACGTATACAGTTTTAAGTAATAGGATCGGGCATAGACTGGTTAGCTCAATGTCAGGATAACGTGACTGAGTATGATATTGGGTCATGGTTCAGGCGGCCTAATTTTACAGTGGAGCAACACTATAAAGTCGACATGAGTGCGCACTGTCACAAGTCGGTACCCGTCCTGATATGACCTTAGATGTTGCCAGAATGTAAAACTACAACAACAGACCACCTAAAATCAACTAGGCTATATTGCCTAATGGGAGATTTTGCTGCCGGTTAAAACAGTCAAGTCAAACCACTTCAAAATTGAATCAGAGATGGTTTCGGCTGTCTTTTTACATGAATCTGACAATTGTGTAGTTTCGTACGAATAGGTATAGTTTAGTCACATAGCATTTGGGCCGGTGTTCCTGAGTGTCAAGAATTTATTACAATTTTAGGCGTTCAATTAAACTACATAGAAATTCAATTCAGCATTTTGCATAAAGAAAACCAGGTGGGTATAGACACGTGAATGTCAGATTAGCAACTGAAGAGTAAAATGAGGAATTTGGGGTTTTATTTCCCTATCAATATAGGAGACCATCCAAACTGCCGAGCCTGAATTGGACAGGCTGGCCGAATCAGGAACAGTGCAGGTTGGGTGGGTGGTTTTTGGAGTTTTACGTCCTGGCAACATCTAAGGTTATATCATGATGGGTACTGAATTGTGACAGTGTGCACTCATGGCAAGTTAATAGTCATGCCCCACTGGGAAATCAGGCTGCCGGCACCTTGACCCGATATCCCACTCAGTCACATTATCCTGGGATATGGTTCTTGGGGGAGTGAAGCGGTTTGGTATTCCAATCGGGCAGCACAATGTACAGTTGCCATTAGGGTGTTTTCGATGCAGGTCCTGAAATGGCCTTTGATGATGCTAAAACGTATAAGCCCAAAGAAACAAAACGAGCAACGAAATCAAAAACTACACACACGAACACAGACACAGAAAGGCAGTCAATACAATCGGACCGAAGTCACGTCGAATGTCTACAGACATCGCATGTCTACAGATGCCTTCCAGATCATTCGGACATAATGTATTCATTAAAATGGGGGCGGTGCCTCATTCGCGAACACAAGAGATGGTGCAAGTGTGCCACGTCAGGAAGAGAAACGGAAACCAGGGAGGGTCAGAATGCCTTAGATTCCGCTAAGAAACAAAATTCCAAGAAACAAAACCACATTATATATTACTCAAACTAAATTCCTAAGATTTGAATCAAATTGGGCTACTGCTGCTCAGCGGTGAAAACAAGTGTTAACGCACTTATGGGTTATTAGCAGGGTAAATAAACTCATTAAAAACAAACTAAAAGAAAACAATAAAAACCACACACACATACACACACAACCAAAAGCAGTCAATACAATCGACACCGAAGTGCCATCGAATAATCGTCTAGTGTGCGGCGGGCATCACCTCTCTACATATGCCTTCCAGATCATTCGGACATAATGTATTCATTAAAACAGGGGCGGTGCGTCGTTCGCGAACACAATAGATGGCGCAAGTGTGCCACATCGGGAAGAGGAGCGGAAACCAGGGAGGGTCACGGGAAATAACGGGAAATTGATTCAGTAGTCTTAACTGAGAGCCCCTGTAGTAGAACCAGGGCATTGCGTGCATGCGCCCAGAACATGCTGCTTTTGTTAATTTTTTTATTTTGTCTTTTTGTGATTAGATATTATTACACCCCCAGTACAGGCAATTCCATCATGTGGATCAATTGTTTGTGAATATTGAGTTTCTGCATGTGATAATAGACGGTTGTTGCTTTCCGTTGTTTTACCTCTTCTAGTCAGTTTTTGTTCTTCTCTATTTTGCAAGTCACATAGTCCAGTGGGCTTTGAGTTTCTGCCATATGTTGTTTGTGGATAGAGATATGAAGTTGATTATTTTTGTTTAGCTTAATTTAGTTTGAGGTAAGCTTTAAAAATGAGTGGCTTACGCTGGATTGAAACTATGAAAATATGATAATTGTGACGGATAGTGTAGGCTTCTGCATTAGCTATTAAATTGACTTAGCTTCTCGTACTATGTGCCATCACATGTTTAATAAGCTTTAAGTTGGTTCAAGGCTGAAGCAAAATTATCGTCCTTATTTTGTCTTTCTTAAAATACCACATATCAGGTTGATAACTGTACTCTACCAAACCGTCCCTATATGACCTTAGATGTTGCCAGCAATAAACCAATCTACCATACTTCAATTAGAATCAGAGTTTTTGTATTTTTTATGAACGGCTAACATTGCAGATATTTTAAATAAAACCTTGCAAAAGTAATGATGGGTGTGCTTGACAAAATGCACTTCAACGGTAATATATGTTCTATTAACTTGACATTTGTTTGGGGTATTACATCCTGGCATCAGCTAAGGTCAAATCATGATCGGTGTCGCCTTGAGACAGTGCGCACTCATGGCAACTTGATAGTGCTGTGCCACTGGGAGACCAGGACACCAACACCATGACCCAATTTCCCACTCAGTCATATTATCCTGATACTGAGCTACCCAATCCATATCATATTCTAGTAATGACAAACAGCAGACTAGGTAGCGACAAGTATTGACAAGTAGTAAGTCATTGTTTTGATTCTGCCCATATTCAAACTCCCAACCTTCCATATGAGCATGTCTTTTTTTGTCCATAGTAACGATTGACACAAAACAGCACAGAAACGGTTACACTGAAAACACAAGGACATTTGCTTCAAATCAATATGTATTCTATTGGGATTATGAAACAGCATGTAAAAAACAAATCAGTTTATCCTGAGCAAATGCATAAGCAGATAGTATGTTGATCGTTAAAATGGACAAAGTTTTGTCCCATATTGCTTAGCACCTTTTGAGGCAGTCTCATATGGGAAGCCAGTATTTAAATGTCCAACATTTAAATTGTCATAGTACATGCAGCAATAAATATGTAATGAGAACGCCAGTGTCTAACTTGAATACACAGAGTCAAATCAGAGTCAGTTTATTTTGTTTATAAAATCTTATGCTTTCATCAGACTATGCAGGTAGCATAATGGTTAGCACACTTGCGTTTGATTGGCAAGAGGTTTGAGTTTGAATCCTGCTCTAGGTATCTCAATTTTCGTCACTCGCCCCCCTCAACCTGGTTGTTGTGACCTGGATTCTGTACAAGCTATGCGATGCATGGTTGGTTGAATCTACCCTCTGTATGTACCGTATATGTCCCAATAGATGCGCACTGCGTGAGTGCAGACACATGGATGCGTGTCTATTCAAAGTTAAAGAATTTCATGGATTTGTTTTTGTTGTGCCTCTGAAATAAACTGGGATTATCTTATTTGATGTGCAATCAGTCTGAATCTGATCGTAAATTTGTATTTGTTTTTGTTGTGCCTCTGAAATAAAGTGGGAGTGTCTTATTTGATGTGCATTCAGTCTGAATATGATTGTAAATTTGTGCACGCTTTCAATCTTGAAATGAGGAAGGGGGGTGGGGGTGCTTCTACTGGGTAGCATGCTTCTATTGGCACATATATGGTATATATATAAGTGTATTGCTTATATTTATTTGATTGTAAATTACACATTGCCTACATACATCGGAACCTACAAATATCAAACTATCCCCACCGAATCCGCCTTTCAGTAGATTTTGAAGTCATTTTTTATTTCTAAATTCACATCAACTACTACCCAGAAAAAAGAGCATTTACCTGCTCTTCCTAAGCACACCTACAACACCTACAGATCTACACACCACCTACACACCTGCACTCACGAACACACACACCCACGCACATCCATTAGTACCCAGAACACACACCACTTACCTACTCCATCTCAGCACATCTTCAAACCTACACACACACTTACAAGCACCTGCACATACCAGCACCAATCTACACAAGTCTGCATTCACGCCCACTCCCACACACAGCCACACCAGACAACACACCACACCACACCCCATTCCAACTCCCACTCCACCTCCCAGCTAACACACAACGTCAAGCTACGTTATTATTTGGCTATGAGACATTATAACATCACAGTAACGTTAAACTGACATTATACTATGTATTGTAATGTTATAACATCACAGTAACATTATACTGACGTATTGGTCGGACGGTCACCACACATTTTCCACCGTTGGGACACTGGCGGTGTAAAATTTATTCCTTAAAAATGTTAAAATGTGCCTAACTAACAAACATTGGTTACCAAATAACGTTTATATGAGGGTTTTTTATAACGTTATTGTAACATTAAATAACGTTATACTGACGTCAGTGTGACGTTTATTTGTTAGCTGGGCTACACCCACTCAAAGCCATCACCAGTACCCCCCTCCCCAACACACACACTCACTTCCATTAAACTAAACTTCACCCCCACCCTCCCACACCCTATCACAACACCCACCTCCTATCCCAGCCCCACCCCCATACCCCACAACCCACTCCACCTCCTCCCGGTACCACGTCATCCATAGACCACCACGGATCTGATCAATCACTTTTAACCATCTTCTCTGAATTCGTGAATAAATGAGCGAGATCACTCAGTGAAGATAGTCGTGACAGTCAGTGCGGTCTGCTGGTTGTGTCTCGAGAAACCAGACATGTCTGACCAGTTGACAGCTGTCACTTGCGGACAGGTCCGAGAATAATATCCAGGGCTTTGGTGCTTTGTATGCATTAAAGCTGCCTAATCTGGTGGTTTTTAGTTGGTTGATTGTTGGTTGTTGGAGCTTTACGTCCTAGCAACATCTAAGGTCATATCAGGATGGGTACCGCCTTGTGACAGTGAACGTGCATGGTGACTGTAAGGGGATGTGGGCGGGGATGGGTGGATTGGTTTGCTTTGTTTGTTGTAGTTTTACGTCCTAACACGATCTAAGGTCATATCAGGATGGGTACCGACTTGTGACAGTGAACACTCACGGTGACTGTGAGGGCCTGTGGGCGGGGATGGGTGGATTTGTTTGCTTTGTTTGTTTTTGTTTTACGTCCTAGCAACATCTAAGGTCATATCAGGATGGGTACCGACTTGTAACAGTGTGCACTGATGGGGACGACTTAATAGTGCTGCCCCAATGGGAGACCAGGCCACCAGTGCCTTGACCTGATAACTCGCTGAGTCACATTAGCCTGACATTGAGCCAACCAGTCCTTGCCCTATCCTAATAATGTTGTGCGCCTGGCTAGGAGGCGACAAGTATAACTTATTAAGGTGGTTTTTAGTCGAATCGTGTGTGACATATAAGAATTATATCTGGACTAATTTAGACCGATGAAGTATCCCATTTTCAAAACCAAAACAATTATCTAGATTTTATTCTACATATCTAACTTAGATACCGATGCACTTATTATCTTAAGCATTTGTTTCTGCATAGAAAGGAACATTGAGTCAATTTAATAGAACCAGTTACTGCAGAAGTCTGTGGTTTGACAGTCTTGGCGTGCTTGCCCAAAACTAATTTGGAATGTTTGCACTTCAAATATCTCAAAAGTTAGCCATTTAAAATAAACATGACTTCAAACTAAAGGAACGTAGATTATATTGATCGATCAAATATATTTATCTCAGAAAAATTATAGAAACTCAAAACCATCGGACTATTCAACTTTAATCAGGGCTGGAGTGAAAAAGTTGGATGATATGTCGGATCAATTCTATGTACATGTTTTGTTTTTGAAAAATTGATTTAGTTAATTGCACTGCGCAGCTTTAAGTCTATAGGGGGTCTGGCTATCCGAGGCTAGAGTGTATCATACATAGAGAGACATCACTCAAAAGACTACACCGCCATCTGTCGGCGGCAAACAACACCATTATACAGGGCATCTCAATGCCTCTTCGCTATTCACTCTTCTCCGCACAGTTTCAAGGGAGCCCCTCCAATGTGGAGTCTTCAATGGCGTAGGCTGTCATCAAAAGGACCCCTATGGGGTGCTCAGAGACTCTTAACATTGGATATTCAGAAACCACAGATGGGATGTTCAAAGACTCATAAATTGGGTATTCAAATAATACATATGGAATCTGCAAATACACCATATCTGTTATTCATTGACCACATTATGAGATATTGGAAGGCCCCATTTGTGTTGGGGTTATACTTCCTGACAACATCTAAGGTCATATCAGGAGGGATTCCAAATTGTGACAATGCATACTTATGGTGACTTTATAGTGCTGTCCACTGGGAGACCAGGCCACTGGGAGACCAAGCCACTGGGAGACCAGGCAACTGGGAGACCAGGCCACTTGGAGACCAGGTTTAATTTTTAAGTCATTGGCTTGACTCGGCTGGGATTCAATCCTCTCACCTTCCACATGGGAAACATGTGCTCAAACAAATTGGGCCTCCGCGCCCCGAATATATTATATATATTAATATATGTATATTCATATATATATATCAATTATTGCCATAGTGGGAAGGAACAAGAGCACAAGTGGGTGGGTTGAGTCAAAATGATCGCTGGCAATAGGTTACCTGCCTCTTGCTGATAAAAACTTTTCTGATCGATGAGTGAACTTGGAAGTCACTAGTCTGGCAGCATCAGGGCTGCCTGAGTGAGGGCACCACTAGGTGATAATATAAGCAGTAGATCGATACTTCCATGAATTTATATTCATAGAATGTGTGTCCATTACATATAAAATATATATATAATATATATATACTGCTTGAATAAATGGTATGCGGTGTATCCAAAAGATTCTAGTTTCAGACACATCCCTGATGTTGTGAGTGCTTTTACTCGCAGGTGTTTGGATGTCTGGTAAGATGCTGAACGTGAACCTTTCTGCGCCTTTCCTTAAAGTTAGTCCGATGGTTTTGAGTTTCTGTAATTTTCGGAGATGAATTCATTAGGCTGAATTATAATCCACCATACTCTTATTTGAAGTAACCTTTATTCTAATTGGCTAACTTTTAAGATATTTGGAGTGCAAATTTGCTGTTTTAATTCCGGTAAGCACGCCAAAGCTCTGACACCACAGGTTTGAGTAGTGACAGCTTCTATTAAATTGTCTCAGTATTCCCTTCTATGTGGCGACAAATGTTTAATAAGTCCACCAGTATCTAAGCTAGATATGTAGAATCAAATCTAGATAATTGTTTTGGTTATGAAAAGTTAATGTTTTAATCGGATCATACAGCTTTAAATTGCACACTCGGAAGTAAATTTGACAGGAGTAGAAGTGAGGAGAGCTTCTTCAGCTACTCCATCTTCGGTGCCTGAGTTGTCATAGGCACTGCTTCATATGTCACTTACAGGATATTAGACACTAAGTGCACATGTTGACTGCCATTCAAGTGCTGTGCAATCGATGACTCTAAAATCTACACCCAAGTGTTTTGATAAAAACTCCTCTTGGTGAGCGCCAGTGTTGGGGCGCATTATAATACTATTTCCTGAATTATTTAGCAGCATAATGCAAGCCAATTGAAGCAGTCAGTTAGGAGCCGATCGGGCTAAGTGGAATCAGACTTGAATGTGTGCATGTGGTGGAAAGGGTAGTTGCTGGGTGCGCTGTCTCTTGTTATTTTTGATTTACATTTTAAAAATAGTTGTCATTACTGGCACTCGGGCAGGGATGAATGAGGAAGCAGAGCTGGGAATGACATAACTTTATTTTCATGACAATCTCGTCCAACGGCGGTCTCGTTTACAGTATTTTTCGTTTGAGCATGCCCGAAGGCCAGGTCTGGCATGAACACGAAGTTATGCGAGTAGAATAAATGTAATGGTAAAGAACATATGTACAAATTGTTTTTATGAACGTAACATTTCATGAGGTGATGGAGGTAGATCACCATATATGCAGGCAATATATCTGAGTACATCACAATATAGCAAACCAATATATATATAGACAATATATGATGGTAATAATTGGAGTGAGTGAGACGATTAACAGGAGAGGTTATCCTATTGATAGTTTTAGGATAATGAAGGGAGGTGCTTTTTGTATCATTACCTGTTTTTGTTTTTATTTGTCTCGTAGTGTTTTTATTTATATCGAGACAAGGGTAGTGGGTGGGTGGGTTGCTTTTGCGTGGAGGTGTGTAGGTGCCGAGCGTCAGTGGAGGAGTGAGGAGGTGTGCGCGACACGGAGTCGGGGGAAGAGTGAGGGAGGGGCCTGTGATTGGGTGGAGAGGATTAGCCCATCAGTGGCAGTGGTGGGGTGGTGATTGACATGTGGGCGTGGCTGCTTCACTGGCCTCCCCCTGCCCCCAGCAATGACAGCAAATGACCACCTCCATGGTCATTTAACTCATTTATGTTAGCGCACCCTCTTCTCATTCTCTCCTCCTGCCACAATGTTCCCTAGTGAACGCTTCAGGGTAATTAAAGTTGCATAGTCCGATAGTTTTAAATTCCTGTTAATTTTCTAGATAAATATATATTAAAATGATTATTATAATCTATCTCACTTTACTTTGAAGTAATTATATTTTAAATGGCCATCTTTTGATATCTTTGGAGTGCAAACATGTGACATTAATTTGGCAAGCATGCCAAAACTTTGACACCATAGGTTTATGCAGTAACAGGTTATCTTAAATTGACTCATGATTCCTGTAGCAACACATGCTTAATAACTACATCATTATCTAAGTTAGATATGTGGAATCAAGTGTAAATAATTATTTGGTTTTTGAAAATTAAATGCTTCATTGGACTATGCAGCTGTAAACCCCCATCACACAAAACTGGTTCTCAAAATGCCGGAAGTAGTGTAGTATGTAGCGTGAAGCCTGTATGCTACAAGGAAGAACCACACAAACTAGGTCACACAAACCAGGAGTTACCTAGTGACCTAGTTTTCAACCAATCAGCAATGGGCATTTGACTGGAAGTGCTGCCATCTTCACCTCATGACCTACTTTCACAAGGAATTGCCACCATCCTGGATTTTAACCAATCACTGATGAAAAAACTAGGGCATCATAGTTTGTTCAACCGGAATTGCCACCATCAAGAATTTTGATGGATCATTATAAATTTGCATAAACCAGCATACATTATAAATTTGCATAAACCGACCGCATACATTATAATTGACATAAAAGCCTACCCTCCCTTTAAAAAAAAGAAACCAACACGTGAACACAAGTTTTGCCATGTTTTTTTAATTTTCGCATACACACAGTACTTTTCTATGTTTACAAGGTCAGAGAGTGGTTATGACATGATATACCACAACCGTGTTTATTTTCGTTAAGCGTTTTAAAATCTACTTTTACCATTAGCTCGATTATTCAGCTTTTTAGCACATTTTTTTCATCTCATCGTGTCAAGGTGCTAGGCGAGGGTCATTTTGATATTCGTTTCATCCGCTTCAATTATTTTTGTAGTGCCACAAACTCTCGAACGCGGTGGTCGTTGAATAGTGGAGGCATCCGGTTCATCAAGCGAATCCGACATGTGCGTCCGACATGTTTCAACCAGAAAGCGTATGCAGTTGTAAAATATTCCGATTTATGGCATCGGGGGAAATGCAAATGTTCTATTACTAAACAGGTGTACGTGACCAAGCGCATGTATGTATATATATGTATGTGCTGGTGGTGCCTGAGTGGGATGTAAATAGACATTGTGGTGCTGGCAGGGCTGTGTGTAAGGGCACTTAGGGCCTACCCCCTCCCCCTCTGCTGGGTAGGATCACCACACTCAGGGTCAAGGTTGGTGGTGGCCAGGGGAGCCACACAGCTTGGTGGTGGTGGGTAGACCACTGGTAGCCATGGTGACCAGGAATGCTGGATCCCCATTGATAGGGCCAAGAATGCTTGTTTCCCATTGGGGGAAAAGGGTGGGGTGATACTCTACAATGAACCCATGTACCATATAAATAATAAACCAGAGGGTTTGCCTCTCTCTCTTCCTTTACACTTTATACTCTTCCTTTCTCTTTGTCTGTATTGATTTTGCTATAGCCTGCCTACACAACCACAGATTCAAGCTTTAGCCATTCTACACAGTGTTCAACACACGTGTCTGTTGTCACACCTTGTGTCTGTTTGTGGTTATATGACCAGGGTCGGTGTCTTGAGCGTCACACAAGATGTTGGAATTGCACCACATAGGGTGGTAGACCGAATGAATCGATGTAGTACACAACACCTAAACAGTTGATGTAGAAGGCAACCCAGTGTTCACCCGCTAGTGGTGCAGGTTGTGTGATGCAAACGAAACAGTTTCCCAGGTGGGTTGGTTTGGTATGTGGTTGGCTAGAAATGTATCGAGGAAGGCTCATCAAGTGTGTGGGTTGCTTTTTAACACACTGTTTATCTCACCCGTTCTCATGCCATCTGGTAGTCTGTTATAGGCACGCGATCGCTGTTGAGTTGCAGCAGGTTGTCGTAGAAGGCACACACCAGAATGCCTATGGTTGTGGTTGGCATGGTTTTGAAGTTGGTGTTTATGATTAACCGGCCTTGTTTCAGTAGGTTGAGGCGTGTATCGTTTGGAGCCCTGTCTGGTGTGAGGTCGAATGCGAATAGCGTGTAACCATTCGCGAACTCACGCAGTGTTATGTCACACGTCAAACCACAACTCAACAGACAGGTCTCTGTGTACAGTTGGTGGTATGCGTGGGTGATGCCGTTGTTTGTAATGTGGTGTCGCCTGATTGTCGCCTGATTGTCGCCGTGACACCTCCGCGACACCTCCATTTTCCCGCCTGTCGCCGGATTGTCGTCGGCGTTTTGGACATGTTGAAAAACTTCGACGACAGGCGACGACAGCCGATGTTGCGGCACTGTCGCGGCACTGTCGCGGCACTGCCGTGGCACTGTCCCCGCGCTGTCGTCATCTACTCATCAAAGAGTCGGAGGTGTCTACCGCTATCACAACTGTGTCTCTGTGTTGTGTCTCTGTGTCTCTGTGTGTGTCTCTGTGTCTGTGTGTGTATCTGTGTCTCTGTGTGTGTCTCTGTGTCTGTGTGTGTGTCTCTGTGTGTGTGTCTCTGTGGGTGTCTGTGTGTGTGTCTCTGTGTATGTGTGTGTGTCTGTGTGTGTCTCTGTGTGTGTCTCTGTGTGTGTCTGTGTGTGTGTCTGTGTGTCTGTGTGTCTCTATGTGTGTGTCTCTATGTGTGTGCCTATGTGTGTGTCTCTGTGTGTGTCTGGGTGTGTGTCTCTATGTGGGTGTCTCTGTGTTGTGTCTGTGTCTCTGTGTCGTTGTGTCTCTGTTGCTGTGTGTGTGTCTGTGTGTGTATCTCTGTGTCTCTGTGTGTGTCTCTGTGTCTATGTGTGTGTCTCTGTGTCTGTGTGTGTGTTTATGTGTGTGTGTCTGTGTGTCTGTGTGTGTGTCTGTGTGTGTCTGTGTGTGTATGTGTGTGTCTCTGTGTGTGTCTGTGTGTGTGTATGTGTGTGTCTGTGTGTGTATGTGTGTGTCTCTATGTGTGTGTCTCTGTGTTGTGTCTCTGTGTGTGTCTGTGGCTCTGTGTCGTTGTGTCTCTGTTGCTGTGTGTATCTCCGTGTGGCTGTGTGTGTGTCTCTGTGTTTCTGTGTGTGTTTCTGTGTGTGTGTCTGTGTGTGTCTGTGTGTGTGTCTCTGTTGTGTCTCTGTGTCTCTGTGTGTGATACACCACACACACTCACTCACACTCACACTATCATACTCACACTCACTATCACACTCACACTAACTATCACACTCACACTCACTATCACACTCACACTCACACTCACTATCACACTCACACTCACACTCACACTCACTATCACACTCACACTCACTATCACACTCACACTCACTATCACACTCACTATCACACTCACACTCACTATCACACTCACACTCACTATCACACTCACTATCACACTCACACTCACTATCACACTCACACTCACATGCACACTCACTATCACACTCACTCTCACTCACATCCACACCCACACCCAGACTTACACCCACATCCACACCCACACTCACTCTGTGTGTGTGTCTCTGTGTCTTTGTGTCTCTGTTGCAGAAACACAGAGAGACAGAGACACACACAGAGACACACACACCGAGACACACACAGACACAGAGGCAGAGACACAGACACACACATAGAGACACAGAGAGACAGAGTCACACACACAGAGACACACACACACACATAGAGACACACACAGAGACACAGAGTCACACACACACACACACAGACACTGTCATCCCACTGTCGTCCCATCTGTCGTCCGGATGTCGTCGGGGTGTCGTCCGGATGTCGTCCGATTGTCGTCCAACTTAGCCCGAATTTGCATATGTCGTCAGGATTTCACAAAATCCCAGTCGCCGGGCTGTCGTCACCCCCTTGTCGTCATAGTGTGACAGCCGCATAAAGTCTGTTTTCAACTCCTACTTTTGTTCCTTGACAGTGATTGTGAACTCACTCATGTTGAAGTGTCTGAAGTTGAACGGGTTTTCACCTTTTGTGTTGTTGAACGCCGTGTTTTTCACCGAAGCGATGGTGATTTGACTGGGGATTTGTGCAGACGGATGGTTCTATGTGTGGTCTCGAGACCGATGAGGTAGGTTGTGACTTCACTTCACGTGAACGGGTAGGAAAAAACTAAAAAGCACAAATCACTATGAGTATAAGATGGGCAGGTCCCTAAAAAACTACACAGAAAATGGATTAAAAAATCAGCTGCACCAAAACATAAACAACATCACACAAAACAGAGATGATGTTAATATCTATTGGGGCAACATCATCGCAGAAATAAGAAAATCAGCTGATGAGATGTGCCCCATTAAGAAAATAAAAATACAAAAAAACCAGGACCCCTGGGTAGACAATGACCTGCTAACGCTCATCATAGCCAAAAGTAAACTGGGTAATAAAGCAAAGCTCACAGAAAGTATAGAAGACAAACTGGCCTACCATATTGCCAGAAACCACTCTCTCAAAGCTGTGAGAACAGCAAAAAAGAAATACATAATAAAGCAGGACAAAGACTGGGGAAGCAATACAAACAGATTCTGGAAGAATGTAGACCTATTATTCCCCAAAAATAACAAAGAAGAGCACACAAACTTCCAAGATAACGAAGGGACAATGCTCTCAGACAAAGATGCAGCAAACAAACTGACCACGCAGTGCTAGGGCCACTGCTCTTTATAATCTACATAAACGATCCTGAAAAATGGTTACAAACTGAATGCCTCCAACTATATGCAGATAACACAGTCATATATGCAAACGGCACCACAGAAGAGGAGGTAATAACTAAACTAAACAAGCTCCTACTAAAACTGGATGAGTGGTGTGAGTCCAACAAAATAACCATCAACACAAGCAAGTCAAAAACAGTTCTCTTCTCGCATAAACAAATGCCAGAAAGAAAACTACACTGTAAGCTAGGAAGCCAAACACTAGAAAATGTAGACCATTACAAATACCTAGGCCTTGAGTTGGACAGCCAACTAAACTACAACCTATGTATAAACAAAATTGTCCAAAAGGTAAACCACAAACTGTGGCTATTTGCAAAGCTAAGAGACTACATGACACAAGAAATGTCAATAAAAATCTTCAAGGGCATGGTGCTACCCTATTTTGACTATGGAGATGTAAACTACATGGGTGCAAAGAAAGAACTTCTAAAAAAACTGCAAACACTACAGAACAGAGCCCTGAAAATCTGCCTCAGAGTAGACAAGCTGCACCCCACCTATGACATACACAAAAGAACCAAAGTAAAATTGCTAGAAAATAGGAGAATAATTCATCTGAAAACATTAGCATACAGCTATAGTCAAGACAATAAACTCCTAACAAAACCACAAAGGGCAACTAGAGCAAATAATGCGCCACTACTAAAGCAGACCAGAAGCCAAATAAAAGCTCACGAGAGAAGCACGCTAGAAATGGCTGCCAAGGTGTGGAATGCCCAAACAGTAAAGGAACGACAAATTCCTGACCTAAAAACATACAAAAAATATCTGTGCAAAATAAGGCTAGGAACCCCCAACTAAGCTGCACAGCAAAGGGGCAGGTGATATGTCACGGCCCACCAACGAGACGCCCAATGGAAGGTCACCATACCAAAAGCACCCAGATAGCACACCACACAGCTACGTACAAGCCTATGATATGTAAATAGGAGTAGGCTAGTCTAGAAATAAGAGTAGAAAAAATAAAGCACATATATGCCAAGAAAATCCAAAAAAATTAACATAGACTACTAACCAGACCAACCAACTATCTATCTGCTACTGAAATACAGGCAATCAAATACCTTATCAGCAGCTACTGTGTGATAAGACAACACCAACACTACAGCTGGCCAGCATTGAAAACAAGCCTGAATACCCAGGCTTATATGCTATGGACAGTATAAATACAGCTTCAATAAAAAAAATTAAAAAATTAAAAAAAAAGTACTCTGCAGCACCATTTTGTTGCGTGTTAGCATCACTTCCTTGTGAATGGTCCCGTGTCGAACATCTATAGTCGTGTTCACACCTGGGCGTTAAGTCGCCTCATCTAGTGCGCCTTATCTAAGTCGGCTCACATTGGCAGTGTGGACGCGACGCTGAAGCGAATTAGGGCTAGTTCGCCTCATCTAGTTCGCTTCAAGTAAACCACGTCGCAAGGTAGTCCAGATGAAGCGAACTACCTTAAGTCAGCCCACCTTGCTTGTGTGGACGGTAGCGGTTTACTTGAAGCGGATTAAGCATGTAACACTACATAATATAATTTGGTCTATGAACCGGCTAGAGGTGCACAGATATTTTTTTCATCATTTATTTTTAGGGTTTCACTGCCCAGCAG
This sequence comes from Branchipolynoe longqiensis, assembly GCA_030323885.1. NCBI lineage: Eukaryota > Metazoa > Annelida > Polychaeta > Phyllodocida > Polynoidae > Branchipolynoe > Branchipolynoe longqiensis. The sequence continues at coordinate 72,144,564 of CM059188.1, forward strand.
AAGTTTTGACCGTTCCAAAACAATGATGGTTTGCAAGTAGAGGAGGACAAGATGCAGGTGACTGAACAGCGAAAGCACTGGCTGGCTTCATGTGTGGGACATTGCACATACAAAACCTGGCTGATTCAAGACCAGTGACTTACACAATTTATAAATCTGCGTAATAATATGTGTTAGGCCGACCGTAAGGATCTAATGGCATATATATCATATATCATATAACATATATCATATATCAATATGGTACAATGTAGGAGGGAGTGAGCATACTCAAGGTTGAGTTATCCTTCTGGTTGACTAGATGAGATGGCCGAATGACTTGAGCGTCCGTCTCCCGCTTTGCTCAATCGTGGAATCCGAACCCACGGGTTTGAACCCTGGTCGAGTCAAACCAATGATTTAAAAATAGATACGTGTCACTTCCTAGCCAGGCACTGTGCATTATTAGGATAGGGCAAGGACTGATTCGCTCAGTTTCAGGATAATGTGACTGAGTGGGATATCAGGGCATGGTGCTGGCGGCCTGGTCTCCCAGGGGGCTGCACCTTGGTGCCCATCTTGATTTGACCTCAGATGTTTCCAGGACGTAAAACTTCAACAACAAACCAATTCCTTCGGGTTATGTGGTCAAATTAGCCAAAAACACAGGCACGAATGCGTCCAATTGCAAGGCTGCACCTGCCTTAATTCTTCCAGCAAATCCTCCTCCAAAACAAGGAGATTTCTTGATAGGATTTGTAAGGCTTTCCTGAGCGAGGAATAATAGCTTAATGAATATCCCAACAGCAGATGGATTAGCTCGGTACGCCCTTACATCACCGCTGCGTTCTAATTCACTAAAGTGGAAGCAGAGTCTGGGCGAGCTACTTAAAGTTGCACAGTCAGATGGCTTGCAGTTTCTCCACTCTTTTTGTAAAATTCTTAGATGAATACATTGGGTTGCTCATAATCTATCTGACATTAGTTGAAAGTCGCTTTGATTATAAATGGTTAGCGCTGATAATTAGATTAAGTGTTTTGGTTTTGAATATTTCATGGTTTCATTGCATTAAAGTACATACTTAATATGAGGCTCTATGGCTCCTCTATAATGTCCTTTCTTAAACTAATAATTGCTCCGTCTATGGCGCCATCGTCTGTAAATTGCATAACGAGATGCGACCCAGTTTCATTATAGACACTTCGACCAGAGCATTTCGATCGATCGGACGTGTTCTCTCCTTGGATTTGATATTAATCATGATGCCGATAGCCAAGAACACACGTTTCAAAGATCAATACTAGGGAATAACAAGCCGTAATTCCTAGGAAGAAAGCACAAATAGGTCGAAGTCAGTGGCTATACCGTTTAATCTACGCCAAAGATAACTGCTCGTGTTGGTTGAACAAAGGATCGATGCGAGCCCCAGGCAGGAGTTAACGACATCAATGCACGGATATAGAGAACGGGGATACAGACATCGGATTAACCGTGGACTGCTGCCCTACAGGAACGGATGGCCGACATCAATGACGGGATCAATGCTCGGATCATCAGCTTCAGAAAATACCGGGATCGGATGCGATGCTGCGAAGGGACTGCTCATGTTATGCCATGTGGAGGCGGCCATGACAGCATGCTCAGGTCTCATGATCAAGATGGCCGGGTTCCCCGACATGCTACCTTCGTCCTTTGGTGAGATCGCTCTCTTTCCTGTGTTGATCTCCACTCTATGCACAAGCATTCCTCGTACCAAATGGAGTGAGCGTGGAAATAATCCAACAAGGAAGATTAAGGTAGGACAAACTCAGAGGCTGTCAGGCAGCGAAGGAGTGCTGACGTCACGCCACGTGGAGGCGGCCATGACAGATCGTTCCTTTCGGTACAGTCGGTTGCCGTTTCATGTGTTTTCTACCCTACTCACATGAGCATTGGTCCTACCGTGAGTTTTGGTTGTTACATCTATACGACGGTGTTCATATATTTGAGTAAAGGTGACAACCTTACCATCTTTATACGATCGGGTTCAACAAGGTATTAAGACTCTAAATTGAATTTCACCAATATACCTGGTCCTAGCCAATAAGCTGATAGGCTTATATCGACATTACACCCGTCCAGATAGCTTGTGCTCAGCGTGTCATTTCTCACTAATGCAGACAGGTGGAAACAAAACATTATTGAGAACAGGTTGACGATATCTACTGCTGGTCAAACAGATTCACTCTCAATACTCGGTGCCATGCTCGGGCCATATGAGATGCAGTCTCCCGGCATGTCTTAGCCTCATTACAACTATTCTCACAACAAGTGACACGTCATTATTACATCCATATGGATGATGCTCACATACTTAATAGGCCATAAGCCTTACCACCATGGCGCTCCTCTAACAACTGCAGCTCCACTCATATTAAGGCGCACATCAAGAGCTTGTGCCTGGGTTGGTCCTACTTAGTCACCTGATGACAAGTGGCCATAGCCCAAGTTAATGTCACCCACCAGCGGTGCGTTATGTTGCTTCGAGATAGGCTCATATCTCCTTTACAATCATATAGACTGTTGCGGATGCAACTAAACAATCGCCCCGTGCGCTGTTGTTTGTACTCGTAGAACCAAGTGACACAGGCTTAAGTATACATAGCCACACTGAGTCACGAGTATAGCAACCTCCTACACGGAACCTGAATTCATCTACAGATGATGTTCATATCCAGATTTCTACTCACCAGGAAAAAGTTTGCAGAGTGCATGTGAATTACACCCAGATCTTGTCTGGCGGCTGTGCTAGCGACCGTCTAGACATTGTCTAGACGCAAAAATATCAAGGCCCCACTGATAACGGTCGTGCTTGGCTTGGCCTAATCAGTTGCCGAAAGGCAAGTGGACATGCCCACGAGTAATTCCCTCATACAGGGGAATGTTATGACGTTTCAACAGATAGGCCCACAGCACCTTTACAACCATACAGACAGCTTGTGCTCGGTTGTCCTACTCTTGCTGAGAACATTGATTTCCGACATGGGTAAATCTTACTCGTGACCAAACCGAATATGTGCTCCTAGTAACACCGTCACCCACAACCCACATTATAACCTGGGATTCGACTGCTTAATTTTTGCCTCTCTTCCCAGGTTATCCACATACCACACCAGTGCATCTACAACCCATAGCGCCCGGCCTCCCGGCTGTGGATGGGCAATAAGGTACTCCAGAGCAATATGTTCACGACATCCGGTAGCCTCCCTGGTCACTTAGTCGCGCGAGGATCTGAAGCTAACACTCCTGGGCATCAATGTCCGTGTCATCATCCAAGACACCAATCAACTCACCGTCTCCTAGAGACATCGCATTCCAATCCTGGTTGCAATCATGACATTGCCCCTGTCCGTGGCGGGCCTCCTGGCACCCGGTGCTTTCGATCATAAGACTAGCCCTGTCCGTGGTGGGCCTCACAGCACCCTGTGCTTTCAATCACAAGACTAGCCCTGTCCGTGGCGGGCCTCACAGCACTCGGTGCTATCACGCTACAAACCATGCATTCAACTCTCCATAGTTCTGCCTCCAAGGTCAGCGAGGCAGGACATAAGACAATTGGTCACTGGACCTCTGCTGCTATGTCAATATATAACATCCAGTCTCAGCTTCCAGGCACTTGAGATATATTTTTGGCTAAGTGCCTGAAATCCTCGAAATCTTAATAAAGCAAACATCTCATGGCTTAAATGTAACAACGAAATAGTAAGAATAAATGCCACTTTATACTGTACTTGTCTTGCGTTAGTTGAATTGTGAATGTTGATTTCAACATTGGTAATTTAACTCGCAAGTAAAAGTACATACTTAATATGAGGCTCTACTGGCGCCATCTATAATGTCCTTCTTAACTAATAATGCTCTGACTGTGGCGCCATCTTCTGTAAATTTGCATAACGAGATGCGACCCAGTTTCATTATAGACACTTCGACCAGAGCATTTCGATCGATCGGACGTGTTCTCTCCTTGGATTTGCCGTCCCACCCACCCAAACTACAAGTGACATTCATAGGGCTATGTGCCTGAAATCCTCGAAATCTTAATAAAGCAAACATCTCATGGCTTAAATGTAACAACGAAATAGTAAGAATA